>JAEUBB010000013.1:149119-162268 GCA_018257885.1 Parmelia sp. 050094 | reverse complement strand
TCATCATCATCATCATCATCATCATCATCATCATCATCCTCGTCATCTTCGCCCGCGACATCATCCATTTGACCTGGACTTGCTACTGAGGTGCCGTTGGCGGTGATTGTCGCGGCGGTCGCACTGCCTGATGCCGAGAAGCTTGCCGCACTTTGCGGGCTCGTCTGAACCGTAGCCTCACTGGAAGCAACTGAACCCTTTGTAAGAGGCAATTTTATGGAAGGAGCTACCTCAGCGAGAGGCGTACTCAGGGTCGATGCCTCGTTCGGCGCATCCTGTAACCTGCTCATGCCACTCGCTTGCGATCCTGACAACTGTTCAAGTATCTTTCGGCCAGGGTTAGGGCTTGTTTGGCGGCCTTCAATGCTGTCTCTTTCCCTTTGCTCGTCCACCAGAGCTGCAGCTCCTGTGAGCACCTTTGGAATATACTCTGGGGAAAGGGTCGCTTTCGACGTGTTTGAGCCCCTTAATAGCTTGGCTTCGGGGCCGGTAGCGGATGCAGTCTTTAATGAATGACGACGTTTTCGATTACTTTGGGGTATGGCGAAGTCAACAGCGCGCGAAAAGCTTGACAGCTTGGGCGACGAAGCGACAGGGACGGGAGAGTGGGGGTTGGAGGACCGGTCTGTCAGGGCCGGGGTGGCGCTGGATGTTGCGGTAGAAGTTGCGAAATCTGCCATCTAAAGGTAGAAGGATTTTTGATTCGAGGGAGCAGTGCCTCGAGGTATCTCCGCAGAAGCGACACAAAATTTGCGGTTCAAGGCCAGTGAAGGACACATTGGCCTCGCGGGAAGAGATTATTTTGAAAAACAAGACTGCGGACCCAACGTGTACTGGTCCGAAGCGAGAAAGGCCTTTGCTGTCGCGGTATGATTATTAGGTATGTTGTTGTGGCTGTTATTTCTGTTGGTCTCGCCCAAGCTGTTTGCGTTTTCAATATCACATTCAATTTATCCAGCCTGGCCCTGGGATGAGAGCTGGAAGAGTTGGGGGAGAAAGGTGGAGAAGGACTTAGCCGCAGCGAGGAAGATGGTAATGTACAATTAGTCGAGGGAGAATTACGGTTGGGACGGTGAGTGCACCAAGGGAGATAGTAATTATTATTGTAGAGGGTAAAGGGGGGGGGGGTGGGTGGATGGCAAGAGTGGCAGAGACAAATGCAAAGGTGGCGGTGCTGGCGAGGTAACAGGTCTAGAGGTTTAAATGGTTGGAAAAGAAAGCTGGGAGTTGGGACGTCACTGGACTTGGGATTTTGGGAAAGGGAGGCTGGAGTTTATGCGCTAAGCGTAAGCGTACTAAGGCAGCTAAGCACCTAAAGGCACAACCAGTGAACCAAACGCGTGCGTGCGTGCTACCTTATTATTATTACTGCAACAATGCTCCAAGGGGGCCCTCCGGGGCCAGCTGAACAGACTCCCGAGGCACCGGAGCCAAGAACCGTTCCTCGCCAGCTGAACGGGATGACGTCAAAAATGCTCCCCCTTGTCGACAAAGCCTATATTTTTGATTTCATTCTTCTATAATTTACCACTACATACCACTACTACTACTACTACTACTACGACTTCTACTGCATGTTATCATCTTGCTGTTTTACCCGTTGATTATTCTATCGTGATATTACTATTACTGGATAATGCCATTTCCATTCTCACCGCTACCTCATCCATCACATCATGCACAAGGCCAACCTGGTTCCACAATATCAAGGTCCGTGGAGTGTGTATGTAGAAGTTGGTCGACGGGTTGGTATTTCCCGGCTGTGGCGCCAAGCAAAAGGCACTTAATTTGCAAAGTCATTGGTCAGAAATCGGGACTGCTCGAGCCAGATCCAAAGCCACCATCACGAAGGCTGGTTTCATTCCTCTCACTCATCTCCTACTCATGCCACATTACACACTATTCTTGACACGCTCACCATGCTTTCCATTTCTCCTTCTGTGGCTGCAACGTTGGAGGCTAAGTAATATCTGTTAATCGTGCTTTGTTCTTACCCTAGCCATTCTTCCTCCTCCACGCAACAAGTCTTTCCTATTTGCTCTCACTTTCTCCTACAACTACACACCACTCACATAGTAAACGTCTAAAAAAAAACTAGTCAGTGTCCTAGGCGAATACTCAAGAAACTGACTCTATTACAGATTATCTTTACTTATGTAAGTATTCCTTTTTGTCTACATCGTTGAGCGTGGCCGAATGCTTCAGGCACCCTCGCACCCTCAATATACCCTCATAATTCTCGCTTAATTACCCTAGTCCCACTCTTGTGATATTCGAAGGCCAGTAAATGAAGCGCTTTCCTCTCTCCGACATGCTTTCTCATGCATCGTAAAGGGTATCATTAAGAAAAAACCGACAAAAGACATGTGTCACGCATTTCATCCTTCATACTACTTCGGTGCATTCCTCCTCTTCGCCTCCTCCAAAGCCTTCTGTATTCTTGCTTCGTGATCTTGTTCCTTAGGTTCTACTTGCCTTGAGGCGCTACCAGCGCGCCCATTCTCAACCCCTAGGAATAGCATCAATTTGACGATTTCGTCATTCGTCCTCCTTGTGTCTTCCCTAATCAGCGCCAAGCGGTGCTCCAGGTCTCTCATCAATTTCTGATCTTCTTTTGCCCTCTCTTCCTTGAGTTTTGCAAGAGTTGCCATGTCAGCCTTTGCAATCTTGGCCTTCGCCACAGAGACTTCGTAATCTGCGGAATTCAGGAGCATATCCGCGACGTGGAATGTCTGCACAACCTGCTCTGACGACGAAGCGAGGAGAGCAGTGATCGCTTTGGCCTTTTCTACCTCTTCAAGCCCGGCTGTTGGCTCGTTCGTGCCAGGCACAGAAGCGAATGCTCTTCCGGATGCGATCCTACGCACCGCCTTCATGATCGCCTCCATGTAATCCTGGTTCGCGCCCACACCTCGAAGTGTATTCTGGTCGAGTACATCCATAAGATGATTGGCTCTGGCATCACGCTGTTGGCAATATTCGATGATCGCTTTCTTTTCCGCATCTTCAAACTGCTTCTCCAGCTGTTTGACCTTGGCTATATTGCTCAGAGTGTACCATGGAGAAATTTCAGTCTTCTTTAGCCGCCGATCTCTTTCCAGAACAGCCTCGAAAGCTTTTTGGTAACGAATCTCAAGTCTTTGGTGCAATGCAAGGAAGGAGCTCATTGTCGGTCCAAGCGCGAGTCCTTCCTCGGAGCCCTCAAACATATCTTTCCCAGCAAGCGTATGATCCATCAGTTTCGAGTACTGATCGTAGTGAGGGATCAACTGATCAAGCTCATAATGCAAACGTGTCCAGACTAGGTTGAAGACATCAGAGACAAAAGTCTGATATTCAATGCGGTCCTCATCGGCCCTCCTAGCTGCTTCTGAACGTTTGAACTCTAGTTCCAATTCCCTAATGTCCCCATACCCAATTTCATGATCGTCGAACAGCGAGTCGATCTTTTGTTCGGATTCTGCTTGCCGTGCATGTCGTTGTCTGTCGTTCTCTTCTCGCTGCTTCTTAGCCTTTGCA
Organism: Parmelia sp. 050094; assembly: GCA_018257885.1. Lineage (NCBI taxonomy): Eukaryota > Fungi > Ascomycota > Lecanoromycetes > Lecanorales > Parmeliaceae > Parmelia > Parmelia sp. 050094. The sequence continues at coordinate 158,749 of JAEUBB010000013.1, read as the reverse complement.
TCCCAGGCAACAACACTTTGGTGGATGAAACTGAAGTCGTCGGGCACTGCCTCCATGACGTTCCTCAGGTCGAGGATTCGAGTCGATACATGAACAACGGCATCGGAGTTCGGCAAAACCAACAGTAAAGGATCAAAATCTGCCTTCGCAAAGCGTCGCAGATCAGTAGGCCCTTCGGGTCCAGGAGCTTTCTGCTTGTTCGTGTCAATGGTACCACCTACCTTGACCAGCGAAAGGGAGTTGTATTGACTGGTTGGTGCCGTGATAATACTTGCCGCTCCTGCAAATTTGATGTTGTCCTCCTTGCCAAAGGTCGATGCACTCTCCAAAGACCCCTGCGTGAGCGTCGCATACGGCCTACAGACAGACTTGCGGTTTGCTAAGTAGTTCTTGACCTCTGAGCGGCCCTCGTTGTACTTCGGCGGTGTATATGCAAGGTTTTTAGCAGCCCCAAAATCTTCAAGCGCTACTGCGATTGGTCCATTAGAGCTTGGCGGGTCCGTGGGTCTTGAATTCCCTGGCGGCTTTGAGCAAGCAGCGATGTCCTTCTTAACAGCTAATCTTGCGTCCTGCGATAGGTCTACGTCGGTTCCACAACCCGTCTTTAGCGAGCGAACTACCATAGGTCGGCCACCAGGGCTGTATTGAATGTCATTCAATGGTGCATCAACTATGACGTCGGAGTCATCTGCGGACGGCCCGCTTGACAGTCCACGTTCTTCCTGGGCTTTAGAGTCGCCTCCCAAGGGCCGAATTTTTAGGTCGACACCTCGTCCTTTGCTTGTTGGGCCATGCTGCACGACCAATGGGGCCGGAGCGCTCCCAGACGGACCAACGAAGCTTTCTCGGTTTGCCGGTAGAGCAGGAAGCGCTTTCAGAGAGCGTTCGAGATCCATCGAGTTGGCACGCTCTACAGCTTGCTTTACGAATCCTCCCTTCTCTGGCTTTTGGATTGTCTCAAGTTTTTGCCGTACAGATTTCTGGGGGATGATGAGCTCGTCATCAGTCCCGTACAAGACGACTCGCAAGCGAGACTCGCGACCAGTAAAGACGTTGAATATATTCAACTTGTCTTGATTGGTTTCTGCACGTGATTCCTCACGTAGCATTGCCGCAAATCGATTCAAGGATGCTTTACCCCACGGTTCGAGGTCTGAATATGGATCTTGGGCAGTGTCGTTTTCCGAAGAAGCTGTTTGCTGGGCAACGGAGGTATCAGCGGCGAGGGTTGTCTGGGCAAGTACACTGATAGCGTTGTCATTGGACGGCGATCCGTCACCAGTTGCATGAGTTTTTGTTGTCTTTTCAACTTCTTGTGAATGATCTTGTCTAGACTGAATGCTATCTCCGGCATCGAGATTCTCTTGCGAGGTGCTGCAGGGCGTCAAAGCAGAGAGGTCTACGTGCGTTGCCGTTGGGGAAGCTATCAAATGTTTCGACGGCGAATGTTGACGTGAGAAGCCCTCTATTGTCTCTGAAGTGACAATTATGACAGCCTCGTGCGACGCGTTGCTATCTGATTTCTGTGAGGGCTCTGCTTTGGCCTCCCTAGAGTTTCTGTTGCAATCCTCCTGGATTTTCGAATCGAAATTCTCGAGTTCCATATTTGGCACTATCTGCTGATCTACTTCTAAATTCTTTTTTTGGGCCGAGATAAGAGACTTTTCGTCTACACCTGTCTGAGTTTTCTCGTCCAGGACATGAAGCAAATCATGCGTCCTCGCGTCTGCGTATCCATCTGGTGGGTGATTGGCGTCCAAGGATACTTTGTTAACGCTCGACTCGGAAGGAATCGACAGTGGAAGACCCGATGAAACCACGTCCAGTGGCAATAAGACCTTTTGCATTGTGCTTTCGCTTTCTGAGGCACCACTCTCTTCTTGTCTGGGCTCGACCTCTGCATTTGCCAAAAAGTCCTTTGTCGCTGGTTCTTGCTGATTTGACAAAGGCTGCATCTTTCGTCTATTATTTGAGGCAGTCAAGGCGGCATTTGGTGGGGTTGCAGAAATGTTGATACTGCGCTGTAGCTCTCGTTCATCAGGATTTAGGGGATCTAGGGAGTCTGAGAGTTTCGGTAAAGAGGGGGCGCCCTTTGATATCACATCTATACCTAACATTCTTTCACCAGGGGTGGATGCTAGTGATGCTTCGGCAATACTCGCAGGCTCTTCATCATTGCCAGGGCGAATTGCAGCGGCAGGGGCCACTTCATGGACCTTCCCAACGTACGGAGCTTTCGACCATGCCCGGATCACGTCGTCCAGATCTGGCCGCTGCTGGCCCTGAGTATCCGATGATGATACTGCCTGATCTGGAGCAGCACGAGGAGTAACCGGGCGATGCGCTGATGGTGGCTTTGCGTCACTTTCATAGTCACCTTCACCTGAATCACTCGGCTCCTGCACGACCTTCTCTTGGGATGACCTCTCCCTTCCTATTCGCACCGAGTCCGGGCCTACTACGTCCGATTCGTTGCGCGGTTGGAAAGAGTCGTCCACCGGTAGCTCAGTGGATCCCTCGACCACGCTCTTGGAATCACGCGGTCTGGGCCGACTGTACAGTTCTTCATCGTCGATCTCTTCTGCTTCGTAGTCCCCAAAATACTCCCAATCTGACGGTCCACCGAAACCTAAAGCCGACGCGCCGTAGGTCGTGGATGTTGTCGGCGAAAGACTGCTAGACCGTACAGGTTGACCTTGATGATCGCGCTGTAAACCAATTGAAGTTGTGTTTGAATTTCTTTTGCCAACACTATCACCTCCTGGCGTTGCAGTTGGAGAGCCACTCTGGCCCTGGTCCTCTTCAGCGTCTGACGATGACCGACCCGAATGCCAGTAGAACGAATCATCACCCTGACGCTCAGGCCTACCGAGGTCATCTTTATTTTCATTTTCTCGGTACGACGTGTTTGACGTTTGATGGGACCCTGGCGTTGAGATACCTGCATTATTAATTGAGAGGTCAGTAGTGGACACAGACTGTCCATCCGGTAGTGATAAAACAGCGTTTTGCTGCTCTGGAGATGGACTATAGGCGGTCTGAGGTTCCCACGAAGTTGAAGCCGGGACCCAACGATCCGCAGCGCTAGGGTTCACGGGCGAGATCGATGATTTGTGCAGGAATTTGCCTACCTCATAGCGACGAACTTCATTACTTTGCGCTGCGGTTGTTGATTGAGGTAGGATTTGTTTGGACGGGAGGGATAATTCGGGTTCCGACTCCGGGGGTGGTAGGGCAGATTCAACATCGAAAGTCGTGAATTGTGGAGTTGGAATCGTTGGCCGCTGCTCTTGACTCTGCCAATAATATGGCTTATTTTGAGCATCATGCGAATTCTGAGGGTCAATTCGAGGGCGCTGAGATAGCTGTGAATCTTTCTGCTGTCCATCAACGTAGCTATTCTGCAAATGTTGCCAGGAGCGCTTTGTTCTAGTCTTCGAGACTTGCTGCATGTCCACGTATCCCAATGGTATCTTCTGCGGAGGAGGTGGTGGAAGCCGTTCGGGCTCGGGTGGGGACAATATCGAGTTGTGCATACCCTGGGGTAAAGGCTGGCCATGTCCTGGCAAAGGCGGTGCAGAGGCAGGATCGTACGCTACAGGCTGTAGGAAGACGGGTACCTCGATGGTTGTACTTGACAGCCGAGATGAGGGTGTCTTCGACTCGCCCGAAATAGGCTGATCTGGTGTTTGATGAGGAGGCCTTGGCTGAAAGGATGGATGCATTAGTGCTACGTAAAATTAAACTACGGAAATAAGAGAGGATAGACTCACTGGCAAAGGGGGCTTCGATGCTGGCTCGGAACCTTGTGCGGCTTTCTGATTGTACTTGATTCCCCATGTTGATGTATCTGGAGGCCCACTGTCCCAAGTAGGATTGACATGGGGGGAGCTGGTGTCAGGCATAGGGGGACGTCCATCAGAATTCTGGGGGACGTTGGGGAGTTGACTTGCAGGTGGAGCTGAGGGCGGAGGACCTGGGGAATGCCATCCTTGTGATATTTCTGCCGAATAAGGGGAATTATTTATCCACTGAGGTGAAGAATACCCTGCCGGTGCAGGGGACAATCGAGGTGGTAAGGAAGGCGGTATGTCATGATGGTTCAAGCTCCAAGAGGATCCTGCAAGTCGAGTATATCAACATTGTGTCTCGGCGGTAGGATGCAGCTGCATACCATTATTGCTGGGAGAGGATTCGGCTGAATTCCAACCTTGAGCCGGTCCATAGTAGTACTTCGACAGAGGTGGAAGCATAGGTCCTGTTCTGGAAGAAGGCGAGGGAGACTGCTGCTGCCCTAGATGATTTTCTGGCATGATGCGTCGTAGGATGTATACGCGACCATTAAGACAGCGACTTGAAGCTCCTGACGCATGCTTGGGTCATTGCTTCCGTACAAACTTCAATTATTGTCCAGGACGATACTGAAGGTGGTATACGGTGCGTCGCATGCCCTGGCGGGAAACGGCGATGGCTAAACCAATGTATGTAAATTGAGGTAGGAGAGACCAAAGTCCTGGACAGCGCTAGTAGCGGAGTCAACCCTACTTTACCTTCAAGAGACAGCCCACCTACCATTGCGAAATCGTTGGCATCTGACTCAATCGCTCTCACGCCACTTGCCTCCGAGTACGAGCTCAGGGTTGCTGTTTCTTCCCTCAATCCAGCACCGTTGTACCGCGCAAACAGCCTGGCAGTGATCCTCGATCCATTTCAACATCTATAACAGCAGCAGTTCCTTTTCCACTCGGGTAAGTGAACATTGTTTCTCGAATGCCACTAGACCATTTGATCGATAAGTTTACAATTACGCGATTGCCAAGATGCCAGGCTTTGCTGATTCCTTTTGGTCGGGGGATTACGCGGGAGGGCTGGGGGTCTTGTTTGGAAAGCTCCAACAGGGCGTCATAGAGAATCAGCAGATTCTGACGATTGCGAAAATGCGAGCCGACGCAGAGGAAATGTACGGGCGAAGACTGGGAGACATCGCGCCCACTACAGACAAAATGACAGGGGGGTTTGCTAGAGATGATGGAGCAAGCCTACGGAAAGCTTACGAAGGTGTGCGGGGGGAAATGGAAGAAGCTTCAAGGAGTCACAAGAAGATGGCATCCAACATCAGTGAGCTGGTTGTATTACCGTTCAGTCGATGGTGTGAAGCTCATGAAGGCCGTGTCCAAAACTCTCAGGATGACCTGCAGTCTCGAATGAAAGCACATGATAAGCAGGCTGAACATGCCAGGAAACTGAGAAGTGCATATTTCAATAAATGCCGCCAGCTTGAAGATTTAGAGGAAGAGAATAAGCTAGCTTTCCAGAGCCCTGAGAAAAATGACATGGCGAGCCCCAAAAGCCTGGCTACACCCACCATCAAACTATCCGAGGCCCAGGAAATGGAAGAGGAAGAACCTTTAGAAATTGGAGATGAAAGCTATGACCCTGAAAAAGTCAAGAAGATCTTAACGCACATGCTCAACACCATCAAGCTAGGCGAAGCTAAAGTGCCTATCCTTGGTCTCTATCAAAACGTTTCCACAGGATCTGACATCACCGAATACATACAGAAATATATGGGTGCTACGAGTGTCAGTCATGCGGAAAGAGTTGGTCAGGACCTCGTCTCATATGGTTTCTTGAGATTGGTAGGGAATGTTGGAAGCACCTTTGCAAACAGCTCAAAAATGAATTACCAGTGGCGGCCCAAGGTATTCCAAATAACAGGGATCCCAGAGAAAAAAAAGCCTTTAGACCGGGTATCGTCGATAGCATCTAACACAGATAGCATCGATTCACCTGTTGTCGGCTCTGTGGGAGAAATATTATCAACCTGGAATCCTTTAAATAATGCGCATCCGAACGAAAAACCTGCAGAAAAACTTCGCAGAGAATCAAGTGAAGCCGATGAGCGGTACAAAACCAGCGTCCGTCGACTTGATGAACTGCGTTGTCAGCTAGAAGAGAAGATGGTCGATCACTTGAAATTCATGGAACGATGCGAACTGGATAGGCTTAAGGCTATCAAAGCAGTGATTTTAGACTTCTCAGGAGCTATCAGCAATGCCATACCCAGCCTCCAGAGCACTGTAGACAACATGATGCTCTACCAAGAAACCGTTCAACCTGTGGGCGATCTCAGGTATCTGCTAGAAAATTATCGAACAGGGGTTTTCGTACCGCGGGTGCAGGTGTACGATAATTATTACAACACAGTTGACGGTACGTTCGATACAGAGCCCGCTCAAGTGTTGGAGCTGACTTGAATTGCAGAGCAGACATTTGGAGTAGACCTAGAAGCCCGGGCACGAGCTGACAGGAAGCGTGTACCAATAATAGTCACCACAATCCTCACCTTTCTAGACAACCGTACGTGAACCTGACGAGGATAGAGGTCCTGCATCTAACAAAACTTTCCAGACTACCCTGATCTTGAGGGAGATGAGGCCCGTCGTGGCATTTGGCTTGTTGATGTGCCTCTTGCGGCAACGCACCATCTACGGCACGCCATAAACACAGGCAAAGCTATTCCACGTGAAGTTTTAGAAAGATATGAGATACCAATCGTTGCAAGCGCGTTGAAACTCTATCTACTCGAATTGCCTGGTATGGTTGAAGAAGCCCATACAGACTTCATTTGCCACCACTTACGTGCATTACAGACTCTCTTGTTTCTTCCCAGGTCTACGAGATCATAAAAACCATATATTCGACTCCCGACTCTTCCACTTCCCCCCAAACTCGTATATCAGTCCTACAGAATACCCTCGGCCAGTTACGCCTTGCAAATATTGCCACACTCGACGCCCTCACCACACACTTCACCCGCCTCATCGAGCTCACTTCAGCAGATGAACCTTACATCGCATCCCTCGCCAACAATCTAGCATCCTGCATTTTGCGACCTCGCACCGAGAACTCCCTGACAATGCACGAAAGACATTCTTATCGGCTCATACGTGATCTCTTTGCACACAAGGAAGAAATCTTCGGCGAACTCAAACGAGCATCCACTCTTTCGCATACGCCTAGTGGTGGCGCTGCTTCTAATGCCTCTCGCATGAGAGCCATTAGTACGGATGAAAGCAATCGCCGCGCTAATATGGAAGCACGTAATCGAGCAATAGCGTCCAAGTCGAGGAACAGTAGTCCAGCACCACATGCGAATGGGCGGAGTCATCGGAGAGATCGATCCAGTGACCCGCCAGCAACCAGATTTCCAATCCAGACAAGCCCACCTACGGTCGGTGACGCACCTCGAAGAGGTGTACGAGCTAGTTTAGAAGTTCCATCCGATGACGGCTCCTCGCCGGTAGTTGAGAGGCAATCCAAGCAAAACAATGTCAGCAACTTGATCAACAACATCAACAGTACTTCCAAGCTCATTGCTGAGGGCCCACCTCACATTCCAGATCCCAGTCACGGGATCATCAGCTCTAGTCATATCCCATCATCGGAAGATACAAACAGCGGAACAACTTTCGCTGAGAATCGCGAGTCTTTGGGCAGGAGCAGCCGCTTTCCACCCAGGAAACAAGGGACTGCAGGAAGCTTGAATCGGTCCGGCGGCGGGAACAGAACCAGTTTGGAGACGGGGAGTAGGAATAGCCTAGAATCCGAAAGTGGTGCCGGAAGTATGGAGAGGCATGGAGTCCAATTGAGCGATAAGCCCATGGATGATTGAACGTTTTGAAAAGATTGAGGGTGTGGCTTACCTTCGTGCCACTTGACTCTCAAAAGCGTGGTTTAAACATGTGGAGTTCGCTTTGTTGTAAAAGTACGCCTGAGCAGTCCCTGCATATCAGAGCATGACCTCGTCAGCAAACAAGAAATGACATTGAACAAGCACAAACAAGCGCTGGGTTGATGTTAATGCCAGAAACGAGGAAAACAAAGTATTATCTCTAAGTATCATAATGTGGATTCGAATGGAAAACACCAAATGCGTGCTTATTCTATGTCTGACCCAACAACAACCTTTCCGTCATTTGGAATCTAGCAGACCTCTTAGAATGCCTCCGCTCACTCCTTCTAGACAGCCTTGTACCTCCCTTTCGTCGACAAAACTCACATATCTCTTCTCCTCCCGAACCTGCTTCCCTCTGCGAGTCGGCGCCCCCGCTTTTCCGCTTAGGCCCCTTCCACAAGTCTCTTCTCCCACTAGTCCTAATGTCTCCAATCCACCCAAGATGTCCACAAATTCGGTATTTGAAAGCGGGTGCAGAGCGTCCTCTCGCTTACACAGGGTACAGTATGTTTCGTAAAGCTTTCTTATATTTGGTGCGAGGGAAGATTTTGATGGCGTCGCAAAGATTGAACGCGCTGCTTTCCTGGACGCCTTTTCGTGGTAGGCAAGCGCGCAGAGAGCGGCTTTTTGCTGTAAGTTGAGCCTCTGAAGACGCTGAGAGATGCCATTGCTTAGTGCTGCAGCGGAAACTCGTGAGATATGTGCAATGGTGGCACGAGGGGCTGTTAAAGGTGTGAGCGATGCCAGAGAGGCGGCGGGGGTGAGTGAGGTGCCTTTGGGGGAGGAGAGGTTGGGATTATCACTCAAGGGTGGTTTCGTGGGAGAGCTTTGGAGAGCTTTGGCGGTAAGGTCGCATTGATGTTTCTGCCTTGTTTCGATCTCGATCAGATCGATAGCACGGCGAATGATGTCGAAAGCTTTGCGGAGATCGCCGCTTTGAGAAGCCGCTTTTCTGGAACAAAGCTGGATTGCTGCCGGCTGGAGAAAAGGAAGGGAGTCGGCTGGCATCGTGGGATCCAGCAATGAAAGCGACTTGAGCTTCGTGGTGATGATAGAGGTGATCTGAGGAGCTGTGTAAGGAAGGAATGGTAGAAGTTGCGGTTTGAGATTCCTTGCCTTCAGGCGTGGTAGGAAGCGATCTGTCAAATCCAGCGCATTGGCAATTCCAATAAGGATGAGTCGTGACGAGCGGTGTAGCGACCATTGAAATAACGTGTAGAGAATATCCAAATCCAAAGTCAGGAGGTGGTCGATCTCATCCAAGGTCACGACATAGACATGATCTGAGGATCTTCCTTTTGGTAAAAGAACTTCCCGCAGCTGCTCCATCTCGTCGTAGTCTGCTTCAATGCCATCACCGTACCTGAACTCTCCGTTCAGCTTGCCATAAATATCCTCCGAGCATTTCGCACTCATGCAGTTGATATAGGCTGTCTTTACTCCTTCCGTTCCATGAATGTCTTGACAGACTTCGCTGACAAGCGCGCTTTTCCCGGTGCCTGGCGGCCCGCTCACATACATGCATCGACCAGATTGGGATTTGATACCCTCCTCGATGAACATTTGCAGCTCGCTTCGCTCCTCTTCACGACCTACTAGACGACCAGGGTTTGCGCTTCTTGTGAACAGCTTGCGCGCACAATTGTATACTGTTGGTGCATTGCTTGGGGTAGATGGCGTCCGAGGTGTATACGCAGCCAATGGCTTGCCAATAATCCCCACTCGGTGACGAGGAGTAACAGGTACGCGCTTTGATAAAGCATCTCGGTACCGTGGTGTTTTGGGCGTTGGGAGCTGCACAACGTTCTCGTCGTCTGCTGATAATGTCAGCTACGAAGTAATCCTGAACTAACGCTGAACATACACGGAGCAGTATACGATTTTCTTTGATC
>JAEUBB010000013.1:125762-149093 GCA_018257885.1 Parmelia sp. 050094 | reverse complement strand
TTGTCTCGGACATTGTGCATAGAGGTTGGGTCGACATTCTCATCATTGGTGATGTGAACAAGGGCTCTGCGTTTGACGCGAGAGAAGCTGGAGGAAAGATCTTGGAAGGGTTAGAAGATTAGAAAGACTGGCAATGGGAACGTTAAGCTGTCGCATACCTTCTTGACCTTGAACAGACTGGATAAGTCTTGCGCGCTTTCCTAGTACCGAAGCCATCGATTCTGATTATTCTGCTTCAAGGAGGTTGCTCTTGCTGCTTTGTGTCACTCGAAGTTGCGTTTTGTAGAAGAGCATTATTTTGCAACGCGTCGATTTCGCGCCAAATGGAGCTACTCTACACTAACTGATCTCGGCTTATCTCCAAAAAGTCCTGAGCGTGCCAAGACTCTTCTCGGCTAATGTCGCCCTTGAGAGATTTGCTGGGTTATGAGGTTACGAGTACGTATCTAACGTGGACAATGCCTCGAACGTGGGTTTGACTGCACAAATTACGAGTAGAGGGGAACGTCTCCAACAAAGAACCCATACGCCAACGAGCTAAAACTGAATATTGTTTCATCAGGGCAATATCCACCAACAGTTTTTGAAAATTTTGGCAGCTCTCAAGGAAGACCCGTATAGACTCCTGTCTTGACTTCGCCACACGCATGACTTTCCTGGTACTCTCCGGGCGGAGCGCTTTATAACGGGTGTATCTTGCTACCTACAGAGTGCGTCACTCGTGAATAGGATCCTCCCTCTCTTGGGGGCCCCAAGCTGTACAGACTCGCTCCTACACTTTTTCGGTGCGTTGGATCTTGATCGCACTAGCCTGTTTCCGGGGGTAAACGGTGGACTTACTTGTACATGTGTATGAACCTGGCTCGGGTATGACACCCATCATACCCGGAAGCTGTACCCTGATCGTACCCTTTACGTGTTGGGGTGTCAATGTATCAAATCAGGGTGTATCCATATCATCGCCCTTGAATTAGGTGGCTCGAGGCTAGTAACTCCGTAATTTACCAGGTCTTGCGCGCCCTGAACTTTGAGACCACCGTAGCGCTAGTTCTTGTCCGCTTGTTTGTTGATTTTGACCGCGACAAGCTCCACCAAGCTCTCTCACATTTTCACCTACAAATCGTATTGCGCTTGGTAGCAAAATGCCTCGGGTCGCAAATGCTCCGCGTGCAAATATCAAGAGTGCTACGAGTCCACACAAACAAGCTAATCAATCGCCCTTGAAGTGAGTATCTTACGTTGAGATTGACACGAGTGGATGGGACTGAAACCCGCAGGATCCCTCTCAATGACGACCGACAGGAAAAGGCAGTACGCCTTCAGTCTCGACAGGCTCTTCACGATCTACAGATGAACTCATTGAAAGCAGCGGCTTCCCCAGTGCGGAGATTAAACAATTACAACCGCGCAGCCAGCGACAGCCCCAAAACTCCTCGGACTCAGGTAGCGAGGGGCAAGGAGAACATTGACGATGGAGGTCTTTCAGTTGTTACGCCCAGCGCAATGACACCGATGAAGCGAGTCCCAATTTTAGCCAACTTCGAGGAGTGGATGAAGATGGCCACCGACAATAAGATCAACGCTACAAACTCCTGGAATTTTGCCCTGATCGACTACTTTCACGATATGTCATTACTTAAAGAGGGAGACGGCGTCAACTTTCAAAAAGCCAGCTGTACTTTGGATGGCTGTGTAAAGATTTATACGAGCCGGGTCGACAGCGTCGCAACAGAGACGGGAAAGTTGCTGAGCGGTTTGGCGGACAGCGGCAACAAAAAGACGCATCGTGGCGAAGAACAGGGTGAAGATGCTGAAGGCGGAGAGGAGGAGGAAGATGAAGACGGGGTGAGGAAGAAAGTGAGAAAAAGGGTGCGCTTGATCTTAGTAATACGTTTCTAGATTGTGGCACTAACCGACAATAGACACAACGATCATCAGAGGCCACACTAGCATCATCATTTTCATCACTGCAACTGAAGAAATTCGAGCTCGAATTCTCTGTGGACCCTCTCTTCAAGAAAGCTTCAGCGGACTTTGACGAAGGGGGAGCAAAAGGTTTGCTTCTCAATCATCTAACGATCGACTCCACTGGCAGGATCGTCTTCGATAGTAGCGATGATGCTGGAGACGCAAGTGCGGACGGCAACAGCACTAGGAGGAGGAGTGGCGCGGAAGCAGGTGAACGGGATATAGATGTATCTGAAACCAGGACGGACCAGTCAGAAATTCCAACCGAAATTAAGCAAAGCACCATCGACATTGACGGGTTAGGGCTCAGATTTCTACCTCATCTAGGAATACTGGATGAACAGGATATATGTCCATCGCTGAAGAACTTCGACTTGGGTAATCCGGCTGGGTCTTTAGATATTCCGTTTCTGAAAGTACCGGAAGACTGTCGGCAAGAGAAGGAGAACAGTGTATCCGGGGGCCTTGGTGACCAAACTGGCATATTTCTTGATGGAGACAATGTTGCTGGGTTCGAAGATGACGACGGAGTTTTTGGTGGGTTTGAAATCGGTGCTGAAGCTGGCTTTGGGGAGGGTGGTGAGGCATGGGCGAAAAATGCTACTATTGAGGCGCAAGCGCCTTTTGGAGATCTGGGTTTCGAAGAAGGTGGCATTGGTGAAGGCCAAGCTGAAAAGGGTGTAGGAGTCGGTGATTTCGATCCTAATAATAACCAATACGCGGTGTCCTTGCACCACAAGAACATGGAAGGGGGGCACGAGGATATTCTCAGCTATTTCGACAATGCTTTGCAGAAGAATTGGGCTGGGCCAGAGCATTGGAGAATACGGAGGATAAAGGACCTCAACAAGAGTTCTGCACCGGCTCAATCCAAACGGAAAGAGAAGGAACCGTTCAAGATCGACTTTGCATCTCCTCTGAGTCCAGCTCTGGCGGAGATGCTGTACACCCCTGCCGTTTCCAACGCTGCTATTTCCCTACCAAAAATCCAATGGAAGTCAAAGACGCGGAACCTCTTACCTGATGACAAGCACTTCAATTCGCGGCAGCTGCTACGACTATTTCTCAAACCTAAGGCGCGGATAGGCTCACGGAGTTATGGGCTGGGATGCAACGGTCGCACGACGTCAAGGCAAGTAGAAATGCCTGAGGATGAGGTTGACGAAGCGTTCTGGGCGCGGAACGAGAATATAGCAAATCAGGCCTCGCCAGACGAAAAAGCGCCACAAGCCAATTACGATGCAAATTTCTTCCAAGACGATGGAATTAATTTCCCCAATGGTCTTCCAGACGACGATGAGGATTTTGCGGACGCTCAAGAAGCTTTCTCTCCAAATTCAGGAAGCGATGCTGGGTTTGAAAGCCAGGGTAATACAGGTGCCTTGACCGGCACTGAAGGAAGTCAGGAAGTTGCTTTCGGGACGCAGCTTGTGACGCAGAGTCGACGACTACGGCCAGAATACGTGCAGTATGCCCGCGTAGCGAAGAAAGTGGACGTGCGGAGACTGAAGGAGGAGATGTGGAGAGGCATTGGGTTCGAAGAGGTTGGTGGATTCCTATCCCTTCTCGATGGTCGATAAGCCTGACATTTGCGCAGACCAGCTCTCAAGCACTCGCTCTCTCTAAGCCTCCAACGAAGTCTGGCGAAAATCCTCTGAAATTCACGTCTGTGATGAATAACCTGCAACAGGTATATCCCAAACAGGCCATGGCGGACATCTCAACGTCTTATTGCTTCATCTGCCTCCTGCATTTGGCCAATGAAAAGGGACTCACATTAGGCAACGAGCCAGGCTTGGAGGAGCTTAGTATAAAGAAGGACTTCACCGCTGAGATCACTGAAGGCGACTAAAGAAAATGGCTGTTAGCTGTCTTTGTTATTAGCGGCTGGCGTTTGGGGAAACTTTACTCTTGACGGATCAGATGGTTTCGAATGTATGCTTGTGGATGATTCTGAACCAAATATAAAGCAGATGAGCAGCACCGCCACGGCAAATCTTTGCGTACCATGCGTCAACAGGATGAGTGCTTTCCCTTGAGATGGATGCCTCGGTGGGGCAACAGACCCCTAGAGAGCGAGGACACTGTAGGAAAATGCCGCCAAGCTATCAGAAGTACTCGACGCCCCGGCCTCACTCCTAAATTCAGCATGGTGTAATGGCTGCTCTACGTTCGTGTGAGATGGATACTGTGAGCCTGACGGGAGGTGACTGCGTTTACAGGAAAAAAGGAATCTACACCTTAAACATTTGATGTGTTTCAACGAAACATACAATTCGGGAAAAAGTCAAATGAAATTGTGACTTACTCTAGAATAAAGCTTCGCCAGTGCCTAAAGAGCGAAAGATGCTAGGCGAAGAACCCAGGTAAGATACCGAACCTGTCCTGCAGCGCGAATATGCTGGACAAAGGGCAAAATTGCTCCGACCCTACCAGTTGAATGCTCCAGACCAAAAAACGCGGGAAACAATACCTTGCAGGTACTTCCACAATCTATCATGTATGGTATATGAGCGTGATGCAAGCATCAGGATAGTCACCGTAAGTAGCGGCTCCTCCTCAATTAGTTTCAGGTGCTGCGAAGGATGCTTGGAAACTAATGAAAGAATTGGTGAGGACGGTGCAAGGGCATCATAGAAGTGATTGACAAAAGCAAGCGCCTCCTCCGCAGAGAACAGTCCAGATCGGACAAAGCGGAGGTTGCTCCATGCTTCTAGAGCAATATGAAATCCCGTGCCACTTTCCTTGATCTCAGAAGACATTGAACCCAGATTTGCCACTACATGATTACTGCTCTGTTTGTCTGACATCCCTGAAGAGCTGGGGATGACTTCGACGGCTCCAGCATACTCATGCTCACTATGCTGGCCCGCTTCATACAACAGGTCGAACGTATCATTCGATTTATAGGCTGAGACTTTTAAAAATGTAGCAGCCGTCAGCTCACCGCCTGAAGGCAGATCAGTCGGTCGATGATCTGAAACAGTGGAGCGGGTATTGTTGCTTGCTCTGGCAGGATTTTATTAGACCGAAGGTTCTTTGTGTCATCCCGAAAAGCATCAGTGTTCATTACCGTAGCAGAAGTTTCTAGCAAGAGACTGTCGCCATGCAAAGGCGATTTGGTTATCCTCGTCCTCGTTGCGGAGAAATGGTATTCTTCATTCTCGCTCCGGCATCTTGCACACGGCGGTTTGTCGACCGACCCAAGTTGGTAGCAGAACCTTTTCTCATAACAGAGGTTCCATGCCTTGATTGCGATCAGTAGTGTAACAAATTACGAACCTCCATCAATGAACGCTGTAAGCTCCAATGGAACTGGGCACCCGACGTCAAGGTGAGACGGCATTGCCGCGATTGGAGGGCATGGAATGGGCAAGGATAGAAGTATCTTAGTGTTCTTACCTGGTAAACCCGCTTGTGGCCAG
This sequence comes from Parmelia sp. 050094, assembly GCA_018257885.1. Classification (NCBI taxonomy): domain Eukaryota; kingdom Fungi; phylum Ascomycota; class Lecanoromycetes; order Lecanorales; family Parmeliaceae; genus Parmelia; species Parmelia sp. 050094. Next base: position 143,700 of record JAEUBB010000013.1, on the reverse strand, counting down.
AGGACTGGACTGTGGTCATTCTGCTTCGGGACGGAGCAAGTTATGTGTGAAGGTGTGTGTATCGCCTGTACTTGCTACTGTGCCAGTCGATCCGGTAGGCTGTAGCACTCACGGGCAGGTGCTAGGAGATTTTGAAAGCAAGAAATTTATAGTAGAATGCTCGAATGGACTCAGTGTACGACTAGCGTATCTGCCATGGCGTCTGTACCTGAAAGCAGCTTTCGGCCAGGCCTGGAGCTGCATATAGGTGCTCTGACGGTTTATGATGGGTGCGAAGATTGACGGTATAAAGATATCAGGAAGCAACCGACGGGGAGTGATGGCTATCATTACACCATACGCAATGAACATGTCGTCAATCTCTACCCAGGTCGGCACCACATAGCGCTATTTGCAGCCCCAGCCCGACTGAGAGAATGTGGCGAAGTCTAGGATTCTTCTCCGAGAGTGTGTATATTATCATTATTATTATGGGGTATGATCGGGGCAGTTCTCCCTATAATTCTACCGCCAACCCCCCCACCCTCCAGGGGCACTACCCGAAAACTTGGCGCAGATTTGCAGAAGACGGAAAGCCAATCCCCGCTGCAAGGTACCGACCGAGGCAGGTAGAATCCTCGGACTCGACCAAGCAAAAACGGCCTTTACCAACCAGTAATTTGCGAGCCTCACATTAGTACTCTTCCAATAATCCGTTCACTCTCATCCACTTTACTACTCAATGCCATAACCGCTCAATCCCATCAGTACTTTATCGTCACGTCTGAAACCCGTGCCGATTCGCCTTCCACACTTCCCACCTTGCACGAAGGAAACCCATCATGTTTAACCGTCTCCTCAGCCAGTGTAGCTTCTGAAACACTCTGCCTGCCGCCCACCGCCCACCCTTTCACATCCAAATCCACAACCTTCCAAGAGCTTCCTCTAAGAATAGGACAAGGCAGTGCTCCTGCCACTCCCTCTTCCGCCCTCACATCTCCTCTCATACCTTTCTCGGGCACATTGGCTTAATACCACGTAAAGCTCTCCTTCTCTGTCCCTCATACCTCAACTCACTCACCACTCCCAGGCTGGTATATCCTGGCATCTGCCACGACGATCTTATGTGTTCGTAAAAACACTTCCCGCACGGCCTCATGATTTGACGACTTGACGACAACGAATCTTCTTTTTCCGATTCAAATAGATATTTCCTCCTCACCGGTACATTAGTTGAGGAAAGAACAGTAAAATTCGTCGGAGGATTTGACTGCTCAGAAGTTAACACAGACGCCTGGATTCGGCGCCGACGTAGTTCCCGTTTGCTATAATAAGCAATTTGAAGAGCTTGGAACCAAAACAGAACACAGTCTCGAAAATAGGGTTTTCTGCATCGACAGAAGCTGTGCAACTATGGCGGCTGCAGATATTCGTGCTGGCGGTGGAACTGTGGACCCAGAAATGCTCTACTCGAGACAGAATTGCATAGGTCTGTTCGGAAGCCCCTTCGAACCGCGACACTTCTGACATGGCTTAGGGGGAGGTAGCTTTGGAAAGGTGTATAAAGGGTAGGCTCTGCCTCCTCAGACGCTGTTGATCCATACTCATGGTGTTCCCCTAGAGTCGATCGACGGACCGGCCAAGCGGTGGCTATCAAAATTATCGACGTTGAAAACGCAGAGGACGAAGTCGAAGACATAATACAGGAGATCTCCATCCTATCAGAGCTCCACTCACCCTATGTTACGAAATATCACGGCTCATTTCTGAAAGGATCGGACCTCTGGATCATAATGGAGTTCTGCTCAGGTGGTAGCTGCGCGGACCTTTTGAAGCCAGGCCTGATTGCGGAAGAATATATCACTATAATTATTAGAGAGCTTTTGATGGGCCTGGACTACTTGCACTCGGATAAGAAGCTACACCGTGACATCAAAGGTAGGACGCCATGCATGTTATTCATCCTTCTTTTCGTGTAGTGCCTGATGCTATCCTTCTTCTAGCTGCCAACGTACTCCTTGGAGCCAACGGCCAGGTAAAATTAGCAGATTTCGGTGTATCTGGGCAGCTTTCTGCTACCATGACTAAGAAGAACACCTTCGTAGGCACGCCTTTTTGGATGGCCCCTGAAGTCATCAAGCAATCAGGCTATGATCATAAGGCAGACATCTGGTCTCTTGGGATTACCGCTCTTGAATTAGCCAAAGGGGAACCCCCTTATTCTGACATTCACCCAATGAAAGTTCTTTTTTTGATACCGAAAAACCCACCTCCAACCTTGCAAGGAGACTTTAGCAAAGCTTTCAAAGACTTTGTCGATCTTTGTCTGAAACGGTCTCCCCAGGAGAGGCCAACAGCTAAGGAATTGCTGAAGCACCCTTTTGTCCGTCGAGCCAAAAAGACTACCTATCTTACAGAGCTCATTGAACGACACGAACGATGGCAAGCGGTGCATGGGGATCAAGGTTCAGATGATGAAAGCGATGATTCAAGTCAAGAAAGCCAGCATTCAAGCGCTGACAATGAAGACTTATGGGATTTTGGCACTGTGAGACCCGTAGGTGGCAGAGGTGCCGGTCTAAAACCTATGAATGATTCTGCGGCAAATACACGGGCACACAACGGGTCAATGTCAGGCTCTTTCCATAGAAGTCTGGACCAGAAGTCCCATGACAATGGGTTGGATAATATATCCCAAGCACTCGAGGATACTGTTAAAATCACAGCCCCGCCTGGTCAGCCGCGTGGCTTGTCACCTCAGAGGAAACCCCTAGTCGCTACAGCACTAGTATCGCCTGGTGTTGCAGCCAAAGTACCACTTCCATCGTCACCTGTGAAACCTTTACCATACAAACCATCTCTTGTGCAGACACTGTCACGTCCTGCGCCGGCATCACGCATATCCCCAGACGAAAATTCACAGAAGCCAGATATCAATAGGGAAGTGCAACTATCATTAGCCAGAGATATGGAGATCCTCAATTTGGGTCCTGCTCTCAATGTTGCGCTCAGATCGCCTCCTTTCAAGCGAGACCAAGACCGTTCACCAACGGCGACAAATTTCCCTTCGCCATACCGTTCAAACTTCAGCCTCCCAGAGATTCCACCCTATCAGTCGATCCCTGAAACGGATGGCCAGCCTCTTCAATTACTCCCAGCTCTAGCGTACAATCCCAATCCGAAGCACGCTGAGCACCAGCATCCACCTCCCATCCAGCAGCAGCCTCTGCCCACCAGCTCGTTCCAAGATTTTCTAGCCTCCGAGCGTTCGTTGCCATCGCGATCCAAGTATCATGATCGCGACGTAGGGGACCCTCGTAAATCGAGCGGTTTGTCCAGCAGCTCCGTGAATTTTCCAGCTCATGATCCGAACAAAGAACCTACAGCCTCGTCAGCTGTGCTTATCCCCGCCCTCAGCGCAGCCCTCGCACGTCGCACCCATATCCTCGACGAGTCCCTAAAAGAAAATGCGGACAGGACTCGCACTGCCACGAAAGTGGAGCTCAACGCCATGGATCAAAAGGACCAGAAGCGCAGGAAAACGCATGAGAAGCTCAAGAAGTATGTCATGAAGGCGGCGGGTATCTTTGCCGAGATCGAGAAGTGGGACAGGGAAGAGCAGGTGGGGATGGGGGGTGAAGTACAAGAGTTCATGGAGGGTTTCCTCGAGGAGATTTTGTTCAGGGTGGACGATTCGCCTCTACCAGCGGGGAATGAGACATAGGGGGAAAATGGGATGTATTTTGTCATTGATTGTGGGGCATTGCGGCATGTGTCTGTAACTGGAGGGCTTCAGAATTGACGGGGATTGCATAAATGTCTGCATGCCAAGGGCAGGGACGGGTTTCCCTATGTACACTAGGGGTGCGAGTACGAGTACAAGGATACCTTAGCAATCATCCACGAGCGTTGTTCGACTGGATCCGAAGAATGCTTCTACATCAATGGACGCAAGAGCGATAATGCTCTCTCTATCTGCCTTATCCAATGGGCCTTCAAAGTCACCAACTTGATTCTTCTGACCGCCCGTCTTGTACCTATGACAAGTTTGACAACGTTCTTGCGCCCCAGCCCAAAGTCAATGCGCGAACATTGGACTTGCCATGTATCTTACGTATATGTCTAGTCGATCCTAATGGCATCTTCCGCACCGTGAGACTCGTATCCACATAGAAGACAAGTAACCTAGGTCGGTAGTATGTATGATGATTGTATCCTTTCGACGATAAGAAACGCCCAGGTAGCTATCAAAGAAATCAATAGATCGATTAGTTTCCCAATCTTTGAGAACCCCCATACCAAGTAATCTCGGGACATAAAACGCATCCCCTTTCCCCCCTTCTTTTTCTTTCTTTCTTTTCCTTTTCATTTTACCTTGGCAAGTACAGAGAGGGATAAAACCCGCATCGATCTTCTCGCCAGTCGACGGATACGTATGTGGTTCAAATCTAGGAGCCAGTTAAAAGGCAGCGAGAAAGCCCAAAAGCAGAAAAGGGGAGTTGACCATCTGCGGAGGGATTTATCGAAAAATTCAACGGTTTTCGTCGTCGCAATGCGGCTCAAAGGCATAATGTCCTGATAGAAGATTGGAACAATCACAATTACTTTTATTCCTGTTCCTATGTATTGCTTGACCGAATTCCCATCAACCTCAGGCCAGCAAATTCCCGTCATGTATATATCCGGATCGATCCTCCATGTGTACATGTCCGCGATATCCCCATCCTCATACGTACCATATCTTTACTACATCTTCCTGCGCTCTTGTCACGAACCTATGCCTGGAAAATGCGCCCCCCAATAAATTAAGAGTCTACCAGGGTTTCCAAAGCCATACACCTGCATCTGCTCTCCCCAGATCATGCCGACGCAAATGCCCGACATAATATTGACCAGGAGAGTGAGCGAGGCCATCGTCAAGTTGCAGCGAAATACCCCAATCGTTGCTTTAAAGTCCCATATTGTCGTAATCATACATGTCCTGACTCGATGACTTCGTGAATAGAATGATGCAATCGATTAAAATTACTGCCAGCAGCATTCAACGAGGATGGGTGCTTCCATCTGGGGTTAGTAGGGCCTCTCGGGCGACCAAGCCAATGCTGGCGGTGGTCCTTCCGATGAAGGAAATCTTTGGAACATTTGGACCAATCTTCTGCCCACGCTCGTCTCAAGTTCCGTGCCGTCTCTTGCGATCTTGACTTCTCTGTTGGCATTCCAGGGATTTCTAAGCCCTCGGGTGCGATAAAAGGGTAGTCGATTGGTGGCAAGCCACTCGATCTTGAAGGGCTTGCCAAAAGCCTGCGCATCGCTCGAGAGGGCGGCATCCTCGGCGTCTTCCGCCTTCTCGGCAGCTTGCATATTTTCTTCGGGATCGTCCACTTCATGGTCGATAATTGGCGCAATTTCGTCATCTTCTGGGTCCGCTTCCCAAAATATAGTACCTCGTGCAGAATCATCGATAATACGGCCTTTGGGGGCGAATTCCGTGGCGGCCGTTGGTATTGACCGAGGAACGTCGGGATCGTCAACGACCTTTTCGCCTCTTGGAGCCCATTCAAGCCCTGCGGCTGTCTCGTCGGTGATGGGCGAAGCCATACGCGCCACGCCAAAATATTCTCCAGATTTGTTTGCCGAGAAGATGAGGTACACATTTTCCGATGTCTACTTTAGTTGTAAGCTGGAGAACAACGGTAACGTGGTCACCTACTCACCTCATACGCTTTGTTCAATGCGTCTTCGTTGTGCGATTGAGTGGCCCAAATGCTGTTTCGCACACTCAATTCCATGTCTTCCACAGTTAGACTCTTTAGGACAAAATACTTATCCGTGACCTTGATTGTCGGCTCGCCTGTGCGGGTACACTCAGCAGCAGCCTCCTCTAAAGCTTTGGAAGATACCTCACGGTTTTTTTGAATGGCTTCGAAGGCTGTCTGAGTGTATGCCACAGAGGGCATGAGAGCTGCAGGTCCCGTAGGAACTCCTGGAGCGGACGCGTTGGAGTTTCTTCGTAAACGGCAAACAAGCCGAACACCTTGAAATCTCGAGTCATGGAATCTGCTCATTGCGGCTGCACAAGCTCCCTCGGTTCTATAATTGACAAATGCGCAGTTGCTTTTCGAAATGAGGAATACGCTCTCGATGTCTTCGGTGGCATCTCTGGAGAAGTGATCTTTGAGGTCACTGATGACCGTTCCTGACGGAAGATTTCCCACCCATAGTGCGTGACCAGACTGCTTCGGTTTGCGAGGTGGTCCTCTTGGCGTTGACGGAACGCTTCCCGAGCTCGAACCTGTATTGCCTCTAACGACTGCTATAGTAACAGTTAGCTATGACTCCGAGGCATGGAGAGATGGCTTGCCGGGCAGGGCACTGGGCCTCAAGTATGCTCCAGGAGATCCATACGAGGAATATGGCATTACAGTACCGGGTGGATAGCCACTATGGATTGATCTACCAGCCATTGCAGAAACGTCTCCCCCTTGCTGTCCGTATGCTTGGCTTGGTCCAGGACCATAAGCTGTAGGATAAGACCCATGTTGCGGCTGAGGAGACTGTCCATACTGTCCTGGGTAGTACATGTACTGCTGTTGCGATGCTGGATAATATGCACTACCCGGATAAGAAGACTGAACAGGGCTGGGTCCACTTGAATGGGAGGACTGTGGGCTAACCCTCATTTGACCGTAGGCCGGTTGGTAAGGGTATTGCGAGGGATGCATAGGATAATTTCCTGGGCTCAACGGCGCTTGACCTGGGAAATGCTGAGCCTGGTAGTTTGATGGACCAGTTGATGTGCTCGCTAAGAACCGCTGCGAATCTTGTTGCGACATCTGAGACGAGTTGGCGCTTTGGTATTCTGGCAGCGCTCCAGCCATTGCTGACATGCTGAACGAGCCTGGGGACTGCCCTCGACCCATGTGGTAACCTGGGGTCTGTTGCCCCGGTACAGGGAAAACCTGGCCGCCCGGGAGTTGCTGCTGGGGAGCTGCCATGTGCGTTTGGAAGTCATAGGAAACGTTTCCGGAGGAGGCATTGTCTGCTATATGGTCAGGGCAGGAGAGCAGAAGGAAGGATGAAAAGGACGGCAGAGTGATGGCAAGAGAAAAGGAAAAGAAGAATGGAAAGCCTACGGGCTTGGGTGGGTCTGTCTCTCTCGCCTATTCTGTTCCGCGCCGAAGGGTCCACTATTTGGGACTCTAGTGGCAATCCTCCGCCTTGCACGTTCTCCTCCACCATGTCTCTATCTTCGACAATGACCGGAAGGACCGCCAATTGCTGAACCCACAGTAATTGCATGTCAGTCTCTATACTCGAGCTTCAGAGTGAAGAAAGGCATCGAGGAAGCTCTTGGGGTGTGGGAGTTGAAGCTATACCTTTGCGTGGTTCCTCCTATATGTTCCAGTGTCCCTCGACAGCCTTAAGGAAGCGAAAGTCGCTCCGTGGCAAGGGCCGGAGAATATGAAGTCCGGTGAAGGTGTTTTGATGCTGCCCAACAATGCTGATTCGAGGAGAGAAAGAATAGATATCCCGAATAGGTAGTGGGATGTTCATTGACTTGACCTCTTGTAGGAGAAGTCTAGTGGCAACCAACTGAACGAGCGATGAGTTTCCCAATTCTCTCAACGGGCATGCCAAGCAGATTTGCGAGGCAAGGTGAAACACGATTGGATTGTATGCATGAACAACATTGACAGGCGGGCTGAATTTAGCAGGCGAATGGGAAGAAGATCCCCCGGGGAAGGCTGAATAGAGGTCTTGGGATTCCCCAGGAGGGAGATGGGGGAAAGAAAGATTTACTAGCGATGGGAATAGATCGACTTGACAGCAGGCCCGGTGGGGGAGCTATCCGGCGGTATTGGGAGGGGTGGAGACGGGCAAAGACGAAAACGATGGTGGGTAAACGCACCTTTGCTTCAAGTGATGGTGGCGAATCTTAGATGCTGGCTATCAATTGGTTACTTGCCTCATGATCCTGGTTGGTCAAATCCAAGTTCTGAGACGTTAGACCGGGTGCTCGTGCATGAAGCTACGACGAGCTGAAAGATGTGCGGTGGATGGTGGGTGGTGGGTGGCGAGGAGCAGGCCAGGAAACAAGTTGGAAAATGTGAGAGGAGGAAAGTCAAGGCTGATGAGTCATGACTGGAGGTGGATGAATAAAGCGATAAAAATGGATTATGGATTGTGGATTGATTGTGGATCAAGTGTGAGTGAGGACAAGTCGTTGGTGCTAGCAATCAATACCTGGGATGCAGGTGATTTAAGTGACTACAGCGGACTCGAATTTAATTCTTCCTTCTTTCCAAAGTGTCAAGACTAGGCATTGAGGGAGATGGGGAGATGGGGAGATGTACTGTAGATCGACAATTGAGTTGTTGCTGGTCTCGCAATTGGCCAGTATGAATAACAACAAATAGGCATTACTGATGTTCACTGGGCACAGGCTCAGGCTCAGGCTCAGGCCGGTGCTGGTGCTGGTGCTGGTGCTGGTGCTTTTGCTTTCGGCATGGACATGAACGAGTCCAGCCACAGCTGTTTGGCAATCAATTACATGTACGGTCTAGAGCACGGAAGGAGACCCTTGTCAGACCCTTGTTGGACCCTTAGTATACCCTTGCTTTCAACGTGGTTACGTAGGGCAGGCATGGCGCCGTGAGGCTCAGCATCTCTCCACCTTTCCTAATTCGCTCTCATTCCTCAGAGAGCCAGACATGCTGATTGTAAATGCTTCCAACTCTCGCTGCCTCTATCCGTATGTTATTCATCGCTTGCCACTCTCCCAGCTATCGCCTTACCTTCACAACTGTCCTAACACGACCGGTTAGAGTCGTGAAAAGTATGACTTTGAACCCTAGGAGGCAACTAGCTCTCCCGCGTAACGACCTCGGAGGTTTGCTCCTCTGTAATTTGGAGGCATCTTTGTCCTCGTGATGTAAGCAAGAAAAAAGGTAAAGGACTTTTCATCTCATTGCCGTATAGCCGGCCAGCCTTGGGTTCTGCTTTTGCTTTCCTGCTAATCCAACTATTTGTTCCCCATTGCTTTGGTTGCAATTGGTTCATTCCTGCGGCAAGTCCAACATGTATCAACTTGTCCAGCGTGCGGTGCTCTGACGCCTTGAAGCCGAAGATCTAGACAAACACGGCAATACGGAGCTTGGTGGTAAGTCTTACCATTTCTGGATGCCTCAGGCGTCGTATTCGAGAGTGCACGTCTTTCATCCATGTAGTGGAGGACTAAGAAAAGACTGTCAAAGGGGCCAAATGAAAGATCTTCGGTGTCGGCGGATTGCGGGTCAGATCATATTCTGGCTCTGTACAGAGTAGCGGTTGCTTGCTAAAAGCCGTTCTGACAGGATCGGCCACGGGATAGAAGAAGCCGACGATGGTGGGTTGGCTGGATGGGGCTTAGTGAAGACGTGTCTGGAATCTCAAAGCTTTTTTGCTTTTAGGCCTTTACAAAGTCCATAATCAGGAAGTCAGGTAAAACAGAAAGGGTGTGAAAGTCGAGCAGGAATGGGATCGGCGCATCAAGCCTTCAAGCGCCACATGGGTGCGGTACAGGGATGCGGTCATATATAGAGATGTATGCTAGGGTTGGAAGGATAACGTACCTAGGCGATGAGCCTGAACCCTTGTTCTTGCTCTACCAACTGCTGTGACCATTTGACGACAAACGTCTTCAACGTCGCGCCCATGTATCGGGTACCCTGCCCACATGGCTTAGTTTGACGAGACGACCGCTCCCATGCTTCCCTGTTGTCGGCGCTTCCGTCAGCAGCGCCGATAGAAGTGGGGAGTAACGGGATTTGTTTAGTATCTATTATTTTTAGCTTGCACATGGGAAACCCTGGAGCGATGGTATGGTTCACCACCATTACATAGCACTTTTTTCAACGGGCATTACTACCTTACCATTACTGCATGAGCCACAAGTCCCTCTTTTTGGCAGCATGACCAAGGCACCTCGGCTCGGTACCTGAACGCCGGGACCAGCACTGCCACGATCGAGATCAAGATGACGATCCAATGTTCTAGAAGGTCATCAACTACGTCATTTTGCAGTTGATGAGGAGCATTGGAATGACGCTGAAGCAATTTGCCATCACAGTAGTCTGACGGTTTCCTTCTGTTTGTCTGTTTCTTTCTTTCTGGCGTGCTTCTACGAGACAAGGCAAGTCAGTGCTGCCTTAATATTTATTGGTTGGCGTTGGGTTTTGCTCTTTGTCCTTCTTTCCTTCCCGTAACGGGCTGGGTGGCGATGGGGAAAGCGTGGAATAGCTATGCCTAAGGTATGGCATAAGACATGGGCTAGATGGACATGTCAAAAGGCCACGAGGCTTTCAGGGGGGTATTCTAGATGGGGTCCTAATGGTGTGTGGGACCATGGTAGCAAGTGGCGTGCTGTTGCGAGCAGAAGCCAAATGCTACTCATTGGTCTTATTCGGGCATCGGTATTTAGACGCGGGCGGGAGCTGGTAAAGCTGGCAGGGCTGTACCTTGGACTGTAAAGTACCTTAATAAGGTAAGGTAGAGTAAAGTACCTTAGCCCCCAATATTACTTTAATCTCCAAGATGGACGAGCTTGAGCCTTGAGGATTAAGCTTCGTGGCGGATTTCTTGGATTACACTTTAGCCACAGGAGGCGAGCAGATCATTTCCAATTCCCTGACAAGGCTCGCAAGGCTCGGGAAAATATTTTTACTTGGCCATGATTTACCTCTAAATAATAATAAGGTACCTACTAATGAATAATAGGTATAGGTACCTTATGATCCGTGCATTAACTTCGTTGTCCGTGGCCCCGTGATGCTGTAGATAGCCTCGTCGGCTTCGTTCACCGATCAAATCTCTCGGGTTGTGCTTGTCGGTCATCCTTCATATCCTCATCCTCATACCATCAGCATTACCATCACATCATCATATTCATCATATCATCATCATACCATCATACCATCATACCAAATGATTGCCCCACTTCCGTCTTGCTTCCCTCCCTCCACCTCACCAGCGGACCGTGCTGCGACATCACCCTGGCTACACCGACTGCAGACTCAAGGTCATCAATGCGAGCTTCGGCTTTCACTCCTTCAAAGATATTTCCATTCAAGCCACCATCCGCTTCTCCCGCTAGATGGTATACGCTGATATAAAACGGCTTGTTACAAACGTGGTACATATGAGACATGCTGGGGGTTTTTTCCTCCAACACACCATCTCACGCTATACTCGAACATGACATTGCATCCTCGGCTTACAACGGATTTTACTCAAAGTCAACCATCTACACGTAAGTAGCCGCTTCCACACTGGCATGGCTCCGCATCACTGTCCCATACATATTTACTACACTCCCCTTCCTCTCTCTCCTGTGCCTAGCCGACAAAGGCAGGCAATTTGACGCGCGAAAGCCAGCCGAGATCGCTCTGACAGTGGTCGAGCTTCACCGAGCCTTTCCACATGGATACGCGATTGCTTCTTGTTGAGGGCGTCTTGACATCTTCCAGGAAAGTCACAGCGAATGATGATGAACTTGACAAATAGATATGTCAAGGGATTCATGCAAGGGACCATTGAAGATGCTGACGGAGGAAAGGCCTCGATATTTCTTTTAAGATTTCTATACGATCGCCCGAGGGTTATCGGTGCCCAGGTCTTGCAGGGCAATTTGGGAGCCAGCCCAACTTCGGTCAATCCGATCTTGAGCTTCCATGACAATGTTTAGCTGAAAAGGATGCCAGTCCCAAAATTTTGAGAGATGGTCAGGAGTTACGGAACGCGAACAGCTTGACCAACGCTTCTGGTCTCAAAAATTTCTACTAAGCCTGCGCCAAGGCACTCTGCTAGCGTCCAGTCAAAGGAAAGACCGTAAAACTGTTTCCATTTGCGAGTACGGCTTGGGGAAATCCCTGCGAACTCCCCCCTGTATTTCTTTGCTTTGGTAGCGTGGTCCTCAGCAGATATTCCCCCGTTCCATCTTTCACGCAGCAGAGAAACCGGAATTTCTCGAAAATTTGCCTTTATGGCAAGGGAGACAAGATGGGAGCGAGCAGCACTCAAGAGCTATCGCACAAATCATTATCAGCGCTTCTCCATCGAGATCGAAATGGTTCTATAAGGTAGGTTTGGAGGTGTATTAAACGCGAAAGGAAAGTAACACTCTCGGAAGGTCGGTGGCGACGAAGACTAGACAGTACATAAATTTACAAGAGCACATAAAGAACATCTACCTTTAGATAAGCGCCAGTGCCTGGCAGAGAAAATCTCAGCTCCATTCCTTCATCGAATACCTCCGACGATCCCTGCACGGACGAGTATTCCAATTGAAAGCTACTACGCCGGAAGCCACCTCTCCCGCCAGCACCATATATGGCGCCTTCTCCACCTATAGCAGCCACTACACATTTCAGAGTCAGAGCATCGCTCGGGAGTACAATGGAAGGCGAAATGGGTATTTTGCTCTTGCAACATGTCTCGTGACTCAAAAAGTTATTTCAAGAGCAGATATAAAGCCGAAAAGTGCCTTACAAGAGCCAGAAGCTGCTTTCGAAATACTTGAGACTGAGGTCAAAATTTCAGAAGACGCAGACTCAGGACCAGCAAAGACGTTTGCAGAATTCAGCCCCTGAACGGAAGATGTCAGGAAGCCGGCACGCATGAGCGCTGTGATTTCTGTTGCTGAGAAAGAGCTGGATGAGACATTTAGAGTTGGCTTTGCCCGAAAATAGACCACGAATTTATCTAGTGACGGAGGTCATTTTCTGTTCCGATCATACGGAATAGTGTAAACATACCTACCAACTCCTGATCGAGCTCCTTGGCTTGGCTTAGTAGACTTTCGACATCTTCCGTAAGAACCAGGCTCTCGCCTATGCTCGACCCACCTGTACCTCGTCCAGGGGTGAACACTTTTTTGATAGTGCCAGCTGTTATCAACTCTGCAATCTCTCGCTCCGTCCTAGTAGGTGAATAGGCCAGGGCGTGGACATGTGGAACAGTAACAATTGAAGGTAACGATCTTCTGAAGTTGAGAATATCCGCAATTCTCCCACTGTTGAACCCTCCGTCCTCTGCCAATTCATCAAACATGTGGGAGCGAACGTATTGTATTGTTTGAACCACATTTGATAAAGATGGGTCGGACGGCAATGACTTTACGCTGCCAATATCGTCCAGACGGTCTCCAAAGAAGTCATCATCATTATCAGCGAAATCTGCTTTGGACTTGGAGCGCTGGATAGGTTTCCTCTGATTGAGATCTGCAAAAGGCGTAGATGCAGAGCGTCTAGATAGCTTTGGTCTTTTTGATATGCCAGAAGAATGTCTGGCAGAAGATTTGAGAGGCATGACAGGTGATTTCAATACATCAATGTTTGATGCAGCCTAGATAGCATAGAATGTAGAACGATTGGAATGGTGCAGACGTTGGACACTGTACCACACTCATCGAATAATATCCTCACCGATTTACGCCCCCTCGGCTCAGCTCCTCGGCTGTGCAGAATTTGACTAGGCGACTTCAGCCCTACCGGACTAACCCCTCCAAGGTCTTCCAAGCAGAAGGACGCGGGCCCTTGTAGTTGAGAGGATCGTCTCCTTTGATCATATGAAGCAGTTGCAAACACAAGAAAGGCCAAACAGGTCTAGAAGGCTCAAAAGCGGTCGCTTTGTAACTATCAAATCGTGTTATAGTAAACAATGTTCCCGTTAAACAAGTTTGACGGTGTGGCTGATACCTTAGGGCTGAAACTCGAACTGATACACTCGCAGGCTCGGTAGAGTTTGCGGGAGCTTCCAGGGCGTCAACCCAGCTTACCTTGAATCTCATGCTTCATCTTCTTCAGCCCAACAGAGTCCAAAATGTTTTCGCATACTAATCTCAACACCTGACGTCTTCCTATCTGCAACTCCGCCAAACATATCCTCCCTAGTCGCAATGGCGACAGCTGCAACACTAGAGCAGCAATCATCATTGCCCGCAGAACCGAAACATCAGCACCCGTCGCCCAGGCTACGTGACGGTGCAGCTGAGGAAAACATGCATCCATTCTCAAATAACCGAAGGCCTCCCCCGGAACTCTACTCCGGACAGGGCGAGGATACCGCACCAAGAAGTCCGAGGCGAAGTGCTCACAAGAAGTCTGGATCATTCAAGACAAACGGCGTCGCAAAGGAGAAGAAAGGTGGTCAAGTCGTCGTAGAGAGGTACGAAGACAAGGATGGCGAACATCTCGTCAGCATCAGGCAGGCATGGGATGGAGGAAAGGGCAAGCCAGTGGTCGCACGGCGCAACAGCGAGCTTGTTAGTGGACGAAAAGCTGGAGCGCGCTGGGAACAGAGCCAGTATGGCGACCTCCACTTTTATCCCGGCACCATATCTGTCAACTAATCTTTTGGTGCAGTATTCGTTTCGCCCCCCTCTCAGTTCCTCTCAAAAGACGCCTGCAAACCCTCGTTGTCCTCGGACACACTCTCAGTATTGCCTTTCTTCTCGGCACCTTCTTCTTCCTCTGCGCCATTCCATTGTTCTGGCCGGTCCTCGTTCCCTACTTGATCTATGTCCTCTTTTCCAGCGCTGGACAATCTGGCACCCTCTCCCACCGCTCCAATTTCCTTCGCTCACTTCCAATTTGGTCGCTCTTCGCTTCCTACTTCCCAGCGCGCCTCCATCGGTCCGCCATTCTCCCCCCAACACGCAAATACATTTTTGGCTATCATCCGCATGGCATCATCTCGCATGGCGCCTTTGCAGCCTTCGCGACAGAAGCCCTCGGATTCTCCCAGCTTTTCCCAGGCATCACAAACACCCTCCTTACTCTCGACTCTAATTTTCGAGTTCCTCTGTACGTTCCTCCCGATCCCAAAACTCACTATAACCCCTCGCGCAAGCAAGACTGACTCGAACACCATGATCCAGATACCGTGAATACGCCCTATCAATGGGCCTCGCCTCGGTATCCCGAGAGTCCTGTGAGAATCTACTTTCGCGCGGTGGTGCAAATGGTGAGGGAATGGGGAGAGGCATAACGATAGTTGTGGGTGGCGCTCGGGAATCATTGGATGCGCAACCGCACTCTCTTCGCCTCGTGCTTAAGCGCCGTAAAGGGTTCGTCAAGCTTGCTATTCGGACAGGTGCAGACTTGGTGCCTGTCCTTGCTTTTGGAGGTACGCATCGTCCGAGTTCAGGTTCCTTCTTCTGAAATCCAGGGTTCTCGTCTCGAGATGATTATCACCGTCCAAGAATATATCCAGAGAGGATTTGACAGTGCTGACGTTGACCCTCCTCACATAGAAAACGAATTATACGATCAGGTGCAGCCCGAGCAGCACCCGTTCATCCACAAGACACAACTCATTATAAAGAAAGTATTGGGATTTACCGTTCCTCTCTTCCATGCGAGAGGGGTATTTAATTACGACGTAGGCATGATGCCATACCGGCGACCCATCAATGTCGTGGTAGGCAGGCCTATCAAGGTACAGCAGGCGAGCAAGCCAGAAGAGGCGTATGTGGACGAGCTGCATGACGTGTACGTAAAGGAGTTGGAGAGGATATGGGAGGAGTGGAAAGATGAATTTGCCATGGAGAGAACAGGGGAGCTGCAAATCGTCGAGTAATTGACTCCGTACAGGACGCCAAAAGAATAAAGTCAGTATCCCTGACCTCTCCTGACCTCTCTCAACATCGCTATTGATGTAGCCTGAACCCACAACAAACGCTACCTTCCTTCGTAATCTAATCCCATAATATACATGCTCATGTGGCTCCTAGTCGAGTGAAATCTCACCAATGATACAACAAAAGATGACAATGTCAGCTACCCATGGGTCTATTGAACTCCGCTCACACCTGTGCCATTCTCCCTCGTAATGGTAAATGGAGGATCGTTGCGGAAAAAGGGCCTCTGCTTCGCAACCCAACGAATGAATAGTCCAACATCTTTGACAACAGCCGAAGGGACACCTATCTTCTGGGCCCAATGTGGTAGCCACCCTTTTGCGTCACTCGCAGTAGCCATTATCCACTCAATATTCTGATCCGGCAGCATCCGGCAGCTCTCAATGCTTGTATAGGCACTGGAGGAACATCAGCTTTCGGCCTATACATAGGGATGTATCTCTAGCGTTCATACCCAAGAATCGGCTTCTTCCGCTTCAACTTCGCGTCACCTTCGCGCAGATTCCTTCCATTGCTGTACATTGCCTCTGGTAGACCCGAGATATCCACTGGGATCTGTACAACAAGAAATGCATGCCTTCCTTTTTTTGCTGTGACTACAAGGACTGGAAAGACGCGGTTGGAAAGCATTGCCGGAAGTTCATGGCACATCTCGTAGACTTTAGATAGTATAGTCAGCCAAATTTATTCGAATCGCCGCTTCGAACAAGAAGAGAAATGCTGTGATTCATGATGGCCGCTCTGAAGGAAGAGAGGTGGCCCCGGTAATCAAGCACTCACTGCTCATGCTTAGTTCCTTATAATTATCAATAGCTGACCCATCCGCAACAGCTGAGCCTATTTGTTCGGACCAATCAAGTACTTTGAAAGAGTCAAAGACATCTGGCGTATACTGCCTAAATGAGTGGTCCAGTCAGCAATCAATCTCTGCAGATGAGAAGCGGAGTTATAGATCATGCAATTCGAGTACGAGATGGCACTATTAGGGACGATCAAAGTAGGGGAGGTCCTACTGTTCATGCTTCGAGTGATTCTGCCGTAAACCAAAATCGAATTCGTCGAGGTCAGCAGTCCCTTCAGAACTATGATTGGCATGGCGACTCCTCCTGCTACACCATGATTCGGCGGGTTTCTTTCCATTCGACCAATGACGCGGAATGACTAGATACATTTGAGAGTAAGTATGGCTGCCTGGAGGAAAAAGCTGGATAATGAAACAAACGGGGACTGAAAGAGAATGTCGCTCCTGGCATGGTGTTGTGCCTCAGAAGTGAGGCAGACTTTGCATCAAGATGAACATACCGGAATTAGTCCAGGGAATATTGTTAATCTCTGCCGTTGAAATAGTTCGACTTAACAGTCTAACCTTGGCTGTGGCCGGAGGAGATGTTTTCAGACCGCCTTCTTTGAAGGTGGCCGGGATGGTATCATCAATGAAGGTTGCAGCCTGGTCGAGGACTTCGTGGATGAATGACATGAGATTTGGGCGCTCGCTTGACTCGAATTTGCCAACTTGGCGCGGACTGCTCTCGGCAGAACTGGGTGTTTCTGAAGGATTGCTGAGCAGGGATCCGAGTGCAGGATGGGCGGGTAACTCGTTGATGTGCAGTGGAAGTAGACGGACAAGATTGCCTAAAGGGGCCATTACTGGGGTCAAGGAGGGGTGTGGCAGGTGATTGTCAGAGAAGAGGGCAAAGGCAAGACTAAGAGAATGTACCAATCAAATGTACAGATAGAATATTGTTAGAATGGTGATGGTGACAAGCAAAGAAGACTGTTGATACAATGTTATGGATTATGAGATGCAATTAGCAAGTAGAGCAGTGGTTGAAGAAGTATGAGCGAGTGTAATAATGAAGTTGGTATGTCAACAATGATTAAGTACTTAATTAAGTACTAAGGTAAGATACTAATACGAACAATTATACCTTACCACCCTCCATCACTCTCGTCTGTCCTTGGAAAGCGCGGCCCCGCCCTCGCGCCCCGGCCCGAACCCTTCACGGCTTCCGAGGTTCACCAGATCAAAGACCCTCGGACGTTATTACCTAAGCCCCCTCGGCACCCAGAAACTAAAGTAAGGTAGCCGTTGAATCCTACCTCCCTCAGGTTAGAAGGCCGGTGCATTGGAAGCATTAGGGAAAGGAAGGAAAGGGTCTCCGTCAAGGAGACTAATTTGAGCGTACGGTTGGAGGGGAACTTGGCCAGATTGGAGAATTGGGTGGGATGAGGTAAATCCGTTGCGGTTCACAGGAATTTGCATCTTTCCTCGAATCAAGCCAA
>JAEUBB010000013.1:108454-119330 GCA_018257885.1 Parmelia sp. 050094 | reverse complement strand
TGAGGAACTGGGGGTTGAGAAGCGGAGGCTCGAGCGTGGAGATGGCGGAAGCAATGCGTAGGGCGGGATTTTGCGAGACAATACTGAAGAGCTAATGGTAGCAAGGAGGATGGCTGGCCTCTGATGATCATGATGGAGGCAGACGTCGTATCTATGAATTTGACCATTCGAATTGGAGGTGGCCAGGTGCTTCTACTACTCTAATTGGCGCTAGCGCGAAAGTGGATATCAACACATATGACTTGACGACATTCCACTTCTCTAAAGTCAATCATAGTTACACAATAGATTCCTTTTGTGCCTATCGAAGCTGTAGTCGAGCTTTGAGAGACTGCCTGCTTCTGACAAGCAGCAATGGCGATTTCGCCCGTAGTCACATACGATGCTACCTCAGACATTAAGGTCACTGCCGCCAAGGCCAAATCTTTAGCTGTGCGCACCAACTCCATCTCGAAAACTCAGAATGGTTCTCGATCTGAGCCAGAAAAGGGCCGGGAGTTGGCGGAACGATTAAATGACGAAACTAAACAGAAGTATGTCAAGGACAAGAAGATTGGAGAGGGCACTTACGCCATAGTCTATTTGGGACATTTGAAAGCGGACCCTTCGTCTCTACTGGCAATCAAGAAGATCAAGGTCAACACCGAGGTCCGGGATGGTTTATCTATGGATGCTATCAGAGAAGTCAAGTATCTTCAGGAGCTATCACATCCAAACATCATTGCCCTTCATGCTGTCTTTTCCTCCAAAAACCAAAACCTCAATCTCGTGCTTGAATATCTACCTTTGGGAGATCTGGAAATGCTCATCAAAGACAGTGAGGGTATCCGCTACGGTACAGCCGAGGTCAAAGCTTGGATGGGAATGCTTGGCCGTGCTGTCTGGTTCTGCCATGAGAATTTCGTGCTACATCGCGACATAAAGCCCAACAATCTTTTTATAGCAGCAGACGGAGAAGTCAAGCTTGCGGATTTTGGACTTGCAAGATCATTCTCGGACCCTTACCGGCCAATGACTTCTCAGGTCATCACACGATGGTATAGACCTCCAGAGCTACTCTTTGGGGCAAGATTCTACTCGGGTGCAGTCGATGTGTGGTCAATGGGAACAGTCTTTGCTGAACTCATATTACGCTCTCCTTTCGTTGCAGGGAACACAGAGGTGCATCAGCTCGAGTTGATTTGTAACACAATTGGCACTCCGACAGAGGAGAACTGGCCAGGTGTGTCGAAGCTCGAGGGGTACCTAAAGTACGACAAAGCTGCAACAGTACCAGTGCGAGGGAAGGACTTCTACTTGTCTAGGTTCGGCACGGTAGGGCCCGTGGGAGTTGATCTGTTGATGTCTATGCTCGCCTTGGATCCTCGGAAACGGTGCACGGCACGTCAGATGCTTGAGCATAAGTGGTGGTCGAGCGATCCACAACCCACGGCGAAAGAGGATCTGCCGAAGAAAGGTGGAGGGCCGGAAAGGATGGGCGAAGACCTGAAGAGGAGAGGAGGTGAGATTGAAGGCGATCGGGGTGATAAAGTCGCAAGGAAGCTCAATTTTGGCGTCGCAAAGTCATGATTAGATGCTGCTATCCACGCACAGCTTCAGTCTATCTATCATCATGCCTTTGGCCGGACGTTTTCTTGCCCTTGAGCCTCTCGAACCTGGGCTTGTCATGCCAGACGCTACGAGCTTCGGAACCCAAGTATGGATAGACGTTGTTGAAGACTGCAAGCGACGATAATGCCAGACGCCGAAATGCAAGGCTACCTTATGATTGGAGGCGTTCTGAGGCTGAAAAGGACGGGGAATTATTGTTAGAGGCGTCAGGGGGAGACGAGAAAAGGGGGGTGATCTTCAAAAACAAGCATAATCCGCTGCGGGCACGAACCTTTCCCGACCTGACGTCTTTCTGCATTCTGCGGTTGGCGACAAAGTCAAAGGCGGATAAAGAAGGGACTGCGTTTCATACAATGTTGGGGTTTTGGCGGAGAACGAGTCGGATGATGGAGAGAAGGGTTTTCTCCATGCCTGATGAGACGTTATGGCTCTCAACACTTTCTCCATGCTTCAATACGTCAACGGCAAATCTCGGTTGAAATGGTACGAGTGGAACTTGGTGCGAGGGTAGTTATCGGTCATTATTCTTTGGCCACGATTCCCTGCAGGATGCGCATAGTGTGATAGTGTGATATGATGCTGCATGCATTTACTCCCGGAGCGAATCATGGCCCCTTTTCCGGCAGGGGAATAGGGTAGGGTAAGCATGCTGCAGGTGGAGCCTTGGTTAAGGAAGTTGGCTTGGGATTGCATGTAATAATTATCAGTTAGGAAACTAGGTTATCAGGTGAAATGAATGAAGTTGAGTCAATTCTGCATCCATCCTCTAGAGGTGAAGTGACTACTTTGCCTTGGTACCTACTACATGGAGTTGGAGATACAAATGATAGTTAGAATATACGTGTGCTTCATGGAAGAAAGTATCTTAATGATTGGTTGATAGAATACTGTAACCTTCTTTCTTCTGCCTAATGATTTCTGGCCTAGCTACTCTATTCATTCCCTTGATACCCTGTTACCTTGGGTACTCGAGCTGCCAGACTCCTTGTCTCCCCCATCCTTCCCCCATCCTTTACTTTGTCAGAAAAATCATCAAGAATCCAGAATCCGACATCCAAAATCCAAACAATGGTCGTCGTGAGGGGCAAGGAGGAATGCTGGCCTCTCTGAAACATCGCGGGGTCTCACAATTAACTCTGCAAGGATCCCCAAACCCCCGTCTTCTATTTCCACCACTACCAGCTTGCCTTTGAGCTCTGCTATCCGTCTTCAATACCTAATCAACAATGCTGTAGAACCAGGTCGCCCACATTCTCCTTCTCCTTTACAGTTGCCATACCGCATCTTCCGCAGTTGGAGCTGCCGAGTCTCTCTGGCTGCACCGGACGAGTAGTAAATACGAATACACTATACACTAGATACTATTGCTTTCTATCCCTAAACGTCTTCCTCGGAAACGTGGTCATCGCGACAGCATTACAATTCCTCGCCTAGACCCTCTTAAGGTGGCGAGGATGAACAATTGGGCCTGGATTGCTATGGACTGATTGCCTTTCACAAGTTGCCTCCTTCCGAGCAGGTTCGCAATTATTCGCAACTTCCAGACATGGAGGTCAACACGACTCGACCTAACCTCCCCCCACCAGCCTCTGCTCTTCCCCAATTGCCAGTCTCTAGGTTTCAACATGCTTCGACTGAATCTGAGTCTTCTCGGCAAAAATCTACCCCTCCAACCGCCTCTAGATTCGCCATCAGAACCCCTTCGAAGATCAGTAAACCGTCTGCCTCGCCAAGCACAAGTCACCCGCTTTCTAGCCCGATAGTACCAACCCTGCGCTCCAATATCACCAACGAGGCTCACAATCAAGCGGAAGGCTCATCAACAGACAAAGAAGTCCGACGCTCTGTTAGCATCGCAAACTTTCCCCAACCCCCCAAACTCAGACGAACTGGCCTCGACAGCAAGTACTCAACGGCCACGCATTCCCTCATATCCGAAGCAACCGCACAGAGCAAAGACGGAAATGATACAGGGGCCGGCAGCCTTAGGATCAAAAGGCTTAAGACAAAGGCGTCAACAGACGGGCTCGGTCTAATGTATGCTGGAGGCACAACCCCAACGTTTCTTAACGGAAGTGGGGATAGCAAAGCAATATCCGGGACTCCCAAACTGCGAGTGTCAAATGATCTCGCCAGTCTGCGGTCTCCCCCATACAGTCGAAGTTCCTCTGCCCAGGGTTCTTACTCGACTTCAGCGACAACGTTCGAAGACACGGATGACAAGAGGGTGAGGGAAGAAGGACATATTAACAGGAGGGATGGAAGCAAGAGAAAGGGTTCTGGCCAACAAGAATACGAAGGAAAGGGTAATGTGATTGTTAGCGTGCGTGTACGACCTGATGCAGGCGGAGAAAAGTCTTCAGGCAAGGATTGGTTGGTGGACAGCCGGCAGTCTCTGGTCGCCTACAGGGGACGAGAGGGTGGAGACTATTACTATGGTAAGTCCTTGGACTCCATTGCACTATTTCCAATCCGAACTTTGAAGCCAGTGTCTTTCGAATATTGCAGTGTTGCTCGCCAGTCTCGAGGCTGAGATCAATTGTCCTTTGTACTTGGAGACCACTTGATTGGTCAATTAGCAATATTCGAGACCTCTGCTTACGTCGAGGTAGATAATGTGTTCGCAACTTACGAGCAAAATCACAAGGTTTATGATTCGTCAGCGAAAAGGCTTGTACGCCGTGTAATGGAGGGCTATCATGGAACAGTGTTTGCTTATGGAATGACGGGGACTGGCAAAACATTCTCAATGCAAGGAACCGCAACATCCCCAGGGGTGATACCACTAGCTATAACCGACATATTTTCTTTCATTCGTGAAACACCACATCGGGAGTTCTTACTACGCGTCAGCTACCTAGAAATCTATAATGAGAGGATTCACGATCTGTTAAAATCGCCGACTGAAGCCGGCATTGGACCAGGGTCGCCGCAGCCAGAAGAGATCAAACTTCGTGAGGACCCGAAACGAGGGGTTTTTGCCAGTCCATTAAAAGAAGAAATTGTGCAGAGTCCAACTCAGTTGCTTCGAGTAATCGCTAGAGGCGATCAGTCTAGGAGGACTAGAAGCACTCAATACAATGCTCAAAGCTCCCGTAGTCATGCTGTTGTTCAAATTGTTGTGGAAAGCCGGGAGCGGGCGCCGTACGGCGGAAAAGAACTGAACGACAAGCGAGCCCCTCTCATGCCTGGAGGTGTTCGGGTATCCACATTGAGCATGATCGATTTGGCTGGCTCCGAAAGGGCAGCAGAAAACAAGGAGCGAAGGACCGAGGGTGCCCACATCAACAAAAGTTTGCTGACCCTCGGCACCGTCATTGCCAGGCTTTCGGATGATAAAGACTCCGGTGGCAGCCCAACAGACAAGGATGGCAAGCATTTGCCGTATCGAGATAGCAAACTTACTCGACTGCTGCAGCCAGCCTTGTCAGGGAACTCGCTTGTCAGCATTCTCTGCACGATTCAGCTCGGGTCATTTGGGAGCGCGACCACAGCCAACGGACATACTGGCGAGACCCTCAACACTCTGAAATTTGCGGCAAGGGCAAAGAACAATATAGTCAGCCATGCAAAGAAAGCAGAAGAGGCTCTTGGAAGCGGTACAGATGCAGGCAGCAGGGTCCTCCTCGAGCGATATCGAATGGAAATACAGAGCTTACGGAACGAACTCGAGAGCCAGAAGAAGGCACAGGAAGGCAGAGAGGATAGACCAAACGACTTTGAGGAGAAGCAGTTCGAGAGGGAAGCAGAACAGAGACGCGAAGAGCAGATGCTCGAGATGCAGCTCGCAAGGACGGCCCTGAACGACCGCATAGAGCATCTCAATCGCTTGATACTGTCCTCCAAATCATCTGGTGTGAACAAAAATGGCAAGCTTTCATCTATGAGCATGCGTCCATCGCTTTCTACGAATCACAAGGGTGAAATCTCCACGAAGAAGTCACAGTCTCTGCGGCCTTCAGGAAGTCAATCGACGCTCGATGGAGCTACAGCGTCGTTGCAACGGACAGAGTCCGCTGGCTCCACCATCACAGCCCCTGGGAAAGGAAGTGACGAGCAGTATTCGCCCGTATCTTCACTGGGCAACGAAGAAGATTCGGCCGGCGAATTTGGAGACGGTACTGCGACATCGAAAGCACATATCCGCGCCCTCCAAGCAGACCTGGCCGACAAACACAGGTATATCTCGACTTTGGAGAAGCGCTTACTGCAAGCCCGGCGATCGAGTCATTCCAGATCATCCGCTCTGGGTTCGCCAACCTCTCAAAAAAAACATAGCATGATCGAAGAAAATGCCAGCACGACCGAACTTTTGAGAGAAAAAGACGCCGAGATTGCCGACTTACGCGCGCGACTGGACGACAAAGACCGGATGGTCAACGCTCTTCGATCTGCCGCACGCCACCGCGAAACTGCGGATTTTGTATCTGAGCCTCTCTCACCACCAGAAATTCGAAAGGAAAGCCACCATCAGAGCAACGAGAGCAAAGATAGTGGTGGCAGTAGCAGCAGCGGCGGCAATGGAAACTCCTACAACTCCCCCATTAGTCCCGTTCAGCTGCTCTCACCCACGAGCTCTGTACAGTACAAGGACAAGGAAAAGGAGATGAAGAGAAAGAGTATAGACGAGATGACAAAGATCCTGGACAGCATGATAAATGATCGAGTCCAGACGGGGGGATTGGTCATAGGGGCTAACGGGGTGGTGAGACCCCTGCAAGAGAGGAGAAAGGAGAGCTTGAGCGAGATACCCAGCGTTGGCGCCCTGGCCGCGACACTGAGGCCCATTTCGACCATCTCAGAAGCCGAGTCTTGATTTGCGT
The DNA here is from genome assembly GCA_018257885.1 of Parmelia sp. 050094. NCBI lineage: Eukaryota > Fungi > Ascomycota > Lecanoromycetes > Lecanorales > Parmeliaceae > Parmelia > Parmelia sp. 050094. Next base: position 112,896 of record JAEUBB010000013.1, on the reverse strand, counting down.
GGGAACTGGCGTTTGGGCTTTAGCGATGCCTACATATTCCTCGTCATATCTTTCCTTGCCGTGTTCGCTTGGGATACCCTTGGCCTTTTCCTTCCAGATACCCATGAGTGATGGTACGGACTCTTGTCGCTTTGAGACAGGTCTCACGGTTCAACGGTGGCTTTTAGAGGGAGGTGGGAATGCAAGGGGAGAATGTATTGTAATGGTGTAGAGGGTATCCATGTCCTGTGGACATTGTGCACGGAATTATTTTGGTCGTCGGACGGACCGAAGATGATTTCAGAGTCCTTTTGCGTAAAGGAGCATGTTTGTTTGCCAGTCAGCTGGTACTGTGTTCCCAAGCCGCCTGATCTGTGCAAAGGTTTCGTTCAAAGTGCGCGTACGGGCACTTGGCGGTAGATTCGTCAAGAGGGAAACGGCCAATGATGGATGATGAGAAGATTGGTTGGGCCCGCTACCATTGCATCCGTTGATTAGATGGAGAAATCTATGTAATGATGTAATGATGTATGATGGTTCATGTCCGTGTGATGAATTGATATTGTGTATCAATGTTAGGAATCGATATCGTGCATGCATGCCGCCGAGCCGAAACAAAGCAAAGCTATCCAACCTCCTTTCCTTGACCTCCATCGACTCTATCCTGCGGACCGTGTCCGGATGAACAGAGTTTGGGACAACCCGACAAACCTTTTCCTACCAAACTTGCTTTTTCAAGCCCGCCAGAAGAAAGTAAAACTAACCGTCTATGATCATTTCCGACTGATGCCGTCAAACGCCTTCAAGCTGCCCATCGACGCGGAGTCTGAGCACCATGCCTTTCTTGGCCTCTTTGCTGCCGCCGTGCCCCTTTCCGAAACCGTAAGCATCACGCTGCGCCTCGGCCTCCTCGTTCCACGAAGCTCCCAGGATCTCCTTCCTCACCTTCCAGCTCTCAACCTCGAGCACGGAGCTGTCTTTACTCAAGCAGTGCAGGCGCACCCAGCAGCGCTGGATGTTCACGTCTTGAAAGGCCCACAGAGGTTTGATCCATTGGGTTCCGATGCCTGCTGTGTCCGCGAGGTCGAACGGCGCGAACCAGAGCGGTGACTTGTTGAGGGTAAGGTCGAGGGAGAGGCACTTTAAGGAAGTGCAGTCGTCTGCGATGCGCCAGCACAAGTCTTCCCACAGCCGGTCGTGCTTGACTTTCCACGGTTGGTCTTCAGTGCGGTTCGGTTCGCCGTAGGCGCGGTACTTGATTGCGAGTCGGGTCAAGGATGTCCTCGCGATGGGGGAGAGGTTGTTCAAGAAGTGGCGGAGGGCGCCCAGGCCGTGGAAGGCGAAGGTCGACTTTGAGTAAAAGACGGAGCATGCCTCCTCGTGCATTTTGCTGCAGACGGCAAGGAGTGCTGCAGGCCCGGCATGGATGGAATCCTCTGGTATCCGTTTCTGAATAGGTACGCGTCGGCAGCAGTCAAGCTGACGACGGCGTTTGGCAGTGTTCAGTTCAAGGTGAGGTCCATATGCTCGGCCAAGTCTGGGTAGCCGATAGGTCAGACTCTTGTTCTTGTGGTTGTTGTCGACCCATCCGATCTCGTAATACTGCTTTGTCATTGCGTAATCGTAGATTTTGTTCCTGAGCTCTCCCGGAAGTTGGAGGAATGGAAAATGGCCCTTCGGCGCATATCTCAGCGCGCGTTTCGTATTAGGCTCACAAGGTAAACATACGAGTGGTTCCTCAGGTTGATGTAGATGGTCCAATGTTACAGAATGGAGGCTCTGATCTTGGATCAAGTCTGGGACGACCTTTCTGGGTCGTGTACGGCACAATCGGCCTGGCGTACGTGGACTCTCATGGTCGGTCGGCTGCTGCGGTGGAAGACGGACGTTGACACTACCGGGCGGAAGCTTGGTGCCAGAAAGAGCCTTCTTTCTCTTTGCCTCTTCGATCAGTTTGTCGATCTCAGTCTTTTTACTTACAAGGCTCTTTTTCGTAGCCTGGGCTCGTGCCGGCTTCTTTTTTCCCATGGTGTGCTAGGCGGTTTAAGAGCTTCGTTAAGGAGCGGGGGGGTCAAGTGGAAGCGTAGAGATAGTTTCCGCTGTGAAAGAGAGAATGCGGGCTAGAGCAGGCACGACGTGGTTGATGGTCGATGGTGGAGGCTACAGTCGCCTGTAGAACTAGGTGGGAGGTTGATGTTGTGATGTGTTTTCTGGGAAATTGTTTCTGGATGTTGGCAAAGCGGAAGGACAGCTAGAGAATGGAAGTGAAAGAGAATGAGAAGGTCGTTTGGAGATTTGGTGTGAAGACTGATGGTCAGTTATTTCCCGAAGATGCAGCCTTTGAACTTGGAAGGTCGAAGGTAATGGTAGAATTGTAGTTGGTGTAGTAGAATGGTCCAAGAGAGTGTGGAGAGAAGATGAGAGGTGAGAGAGTTGGGAAAAGCAGTGAAGGAAATATGTCCTGAGGGTGACGGTACTGAGTGTTCCGCTTCGGCCGACTGATTCACTTTTCACTTTTCACTTTTCACTTTTCACTTTTCACTTCATCAATAGAAGAAGCCACGCCAGATGTTGTTGACTGTTTTTTTCGGTGGGAATTGTTTTTTGGTCTTTTCTTCCATTGTTGAATCGACAGCGCTGCCTTGCTTCGTATTGTTCGACTCAATAGAAGAAGACAAGACGCTACACTAAAGCCTCGTGAACGCCAAGCCATCAACAAATGAGGCCCCTATTCTGGTGTCCCTACGTACCAACCTGCCTCATTGCACCTATCCCAGGAGGGTCATGTGTGTCAATATGGTATCATAGCAGGCACTGAAGGCGATAGGGATATCACTCCTTCGCCTATCACCATAGCTCTGGTCGATACTAGGAACATGCACCGATGTAGCTATAAGACAGGAGCATGGATGGAGTGTGACACCGGGCTTCCCCTTCTCTCTCCAGCTCTTCTATTTCTTAATCATCTCGAAGCCCCTCTCTCCCATCCTTGCCTTTACTTCTTCGTATATCTCGCCCGGACTTTTCACTGCTTTGATCTTCACCACCTTGTTCTCCTTCTCAAAGTAGTCCACAACCGGCATGCTCGTCTCCACAAACGTCTTGAACCGCTTCTTGATGCTCTCGGTGTTATCATCAGCACGGCCACTGGTCTTTCCTCGGTTGATGAGACGCTCCGTCATGACATCTTCGGGGCAGTCGAAAAAGAGGGTAAATTTGGAGGGGCAGACGGCTTCTTCAAAGCGGATGGCTTGGTCCATTTTGCGGGGAAAGCCTGCACGTTGATGAGCTGCGGCTTCTTGTGAATTCGATAGAGATCAAAAGGCAGACGCACCGTCAATCAGAAATCGTCCCTTGCCCTTATCCTGATCCATCATAGCATTCTCCAGTAGCTGCACAGTCACCTCCATCGGCACAATCTTCCCATCAGCAATGTACTCCTTGATCATACTCCCAAACTCGCTGCCCTCCCTGTCTTGCTCTGCCCGCAGCAGATCCCCGGCAGAAAGGTGTGTGAAGCCGTAGTCTCGGACCAAGTTGGCACACTGTGTGCCCTTGCCAGCACCTGGGCCGCCCAGAACGTAGATGACTGAAGTCTCGTCGGGTGAGAACGTGGGCGTAGACTTGTGCGGGGCCGAGAGGCGAGGAGAGGTGGGTGCCATGGCGTGCGAGATCCGAATCCGGAACCTACTTGGGTGTTATAGAGGGACCGCGGGGCTTTTGGGGCTCGCTGGCGCGGGCCTTGACCATGTAAACGTAGGCTCCTGTCCCGGCGAAGAAAATGAAGATGAATGGCCAGACCTTGAGAGTTTGATTAGGCGCTGGCCGCGAGACGTAGGTTCTGCGCAAAGGGAGGGTTGCTCGAGAGCAGACGCAGTCGGGTGTGCTGGAACCCTTCAGTCTTCTCAGAGTGTTGTTTTCTGTCAGAAAGGTCTGAGTGGACATGGGGGGAGGGTCGGTCAGCGATGACGACACTGTGGAAGAAGGAAAGTGCAGAAAGTGCAGATTCCGAGTGTTGTCGATCGGCAATATTCACTCATTTCAATGCCACCGCCACTTGCCTGGTGTTCTACAAGAAAATACGCCGTTACATCTCTTTCACATTCCTTTGCATTCATCACCTCAAATACAGAGGTGGGAGGGTAATATGCTGTAAATTGTCTCTGGCAGATTTACAAAATCCAAGAACCCCTCAACCAAACACCACCTCCATATGATAGAAATTGGTATAAATACTGATGAAAAAGAGTTCCCCCATATTCTTGGCTATTGACATCCTGGAAGATCTATCGTAAAGTACTGTGCTGCAAACGGGGACTAGTAGGTGGACTTTCGACCCGACCCTCAGTCGTGTAAGCCTGCCCTGGTTCGCCCCCAAAATTCATGCTCTGTGGTTGGTAACCTGGACTCTGGAGCGGGCTCGCATACGCTCCTGGTATGGGCACAGCATCGTATGTCTGCTC
>JAEUBB010000013.1:15830-42713 GCA_018257885.1 Parmelia sp. 050094 | reverse complement strand
TAAATAATAATTAATAACTTCTTATTATAAATATAATAATTATATTTAGCTAGAATTATACTTTTATTATAGAAAGCTATAAAATATAATACTCTATTATTATTATATTAAGATAATATCTTATTAAGTATATAGTTAAAAGAGTTAATTTTAAAAATAATTTAATAAGAGAAATTAAAATATTTAAAAATTAAAATAAATATTACTTAATTCTTTAAATACTAAAAAGACTTTTTATAAATATTATTTTATATAAAAGACGCGTTCTTCTTAATTAGATTAATAAGAATATAGATAATCTTTAAGAACTTATAAATAAATTATTAATAGAAATTTATAAACTTTATAAAGCTTTAAATCTTCTTTAAGTTAATTAAAATCTTTTAATTAAAAATATATTTAATCTTCTTAAAATCTATATATAGATCTTTATTTAATATAATAATATCTAAAAAGATAATCTCTTCTATATTAAATTTATATTTATAAATATTTATTTAAAGTTTAATTTCTTATAATTATTTTAATATTTATTTTATATATATTTAATATTTCTTCTTAGTCTTACTATAGATTAAAATATTATTAAGATAAACTTAATAAAATTTATTTAGAAAGTTAAATAAAATATTATTAATATAGTATTAAAATATACTTAAATTATTTATTAAATTAAAGAGAAGTACTTAATATTTATAGGCTTTTAAAGTAGTAATAAAGATTATAAAGTCTTTATTATTAAAGTCTATTTAGAGTTTATTAAAGATAGTAATAATATTTAATTATATAAAATATTTATATTTATCTATCTTTCTAATTATCTTCTTAATTAGAGATAGCGGATATCGATTACGCTTAATAAATATATTAAGTTTATAGTAGTTTATATAAAACTATAAATTACTATTAATCTTTAAAGCGAAGAGAATTAGTAAAAAGTAGAGAATTTTATTAAAAATAATAAATCTTTTAAATAAATTATTTATTAAATACTTCTTAATCTTTTATAATTTATAAAAAGATATATAATAAATATAGCTTTAAGAAAGTTTAATATTATTATTAAGCTTAATCTTATAATTATAGAATTAATATAGAAGTAGATAATTAATCTTAAATTAATTAAAAATATTTAAAAAGTTATAATATTTTATAAAAAGCTTATATTTAATTTTCTTTATATTATAAATAAATACTTTAATTAATATAAGATTTATTTCTTCTATCTTAATTATAATATTAAACGCGATCTCTCTATTAATATTCTTTATAAATATAATAAATAACTAAGTTTTTATATTCTTTACTTAGTATATAATAGAGATAAATAATATAGTACTTATATTATAGATTAAAAAGAACTAGTCTATTAAAAATAGTTAAAGATAAAAAAAAACTTATAATTTAAAAAGAGATTTCTAAAATATTTTAGCTAAAAATAATAACTTAACTAAGAAGATAATAGATAAAGAGAGAATAATAAGAATAAGATTCTTAAAAAAAAGAATAAAGTTATTATTTATATTAAGTAGTATCTTAAAATAATTTATTTAAAACTTTTCTAAAATAGCTATATACTAATTAAGATTAATAATTAATATAAATATAATTAGCTTCTTATAATTAAAGAGAATAAGATTAAAATAAATAGTATATATAATTAGCTTCTTATATAGCTAGTTATTATAATTTTAAATAAACTTAAATTTTAATAACTAGACTAATTTAATAATTAAAATATAGTAGATCTTCTTTATTAGATATCTATTAATAAATATATACTTAATAGTCTCTATATTTATAAGAAAGTAAAGATTATAAGTTTTTTTTTAAAAAATTAAACTTTCTTAAACTAGAAAAAACTTTATTATAAATAACTTATATTTAGTCTTTTCTAATATATATAGAATTAAGATCTTATCTTAATTTATAACTCTAAATAGAGTTATTTATTTTTTAACTTTAAATATTTAAAGTTTATTAAATTCTTATCTATATAGCTATTTATATATATATCGATTTTATTAATATATAATAAAAAGTAAAAAGATAATTAATCTAAATAATTAATAGCTAAGTAACTAAACTTATAATAAATATAATAAGAACTATCTTAATAAGTCTTAATTACTTTTTATTACTATTTAGAATTAAGAAATTAGCGATAATTTTAATAAAAATCTTTTAAGTTAATTATAAAAATTACTTATTTAAAGATTTTTTAATAAATTACTTTTTTAGCTAAGTTCTTTTTTTTAATAATCTTAATCTTCTTTATAGCTCGATATTTATTATCTATCTTAGTAAGATAGCTATATAGCTTAGATATTATATTAAGATTAACTCTAAAGTTAATTTAAATTAAATAGAAATAGAGTTAAATCTTTTCTTTTAAATTATAAATTATTATCTTATTAAATAGCTTTAGATAGATAGTAAGACGTTAAAAGTCTATAAAGAACTCTATAAATTATTATTATTATTTTTAAGTTAATATATAATACTTTCGTATATAGTTTTCTTTATAATTAAGATTATTAAAGAATTCTTTTAAATTAATAAGAATCTCTTTTATTATTAAATAAGAATTAGTAATAAGATAATAAGTATAAGTATATATAATCTTTATAGTCTTTCTCTAAATTCGTAAATATATATAAATAATCTTAAATTATTTTAATTTATAATAGTTTTAATTAATTTCTAGCTTATTAATTATCTTAGAAATCTAGTTATCTTAAATAGAATTAAGATTATTATTAAATATAAATAAATATAGTATCTTCTTAAAGTATCTATTTACTTAAATTTAAATAGAAGATAAAATATCTTTATAATAAAAATAAAGCTATATTTATAATTCTTAATTTTAAAGTCTTAATTACTCTAATTTTTTTTTAGCGCTTAAAAAGTATTATAGATCTTATTCTTCTTTCTCTTTTTAATCTTATATTAATTCTTATAGCTCGAGTTCTTTTCTAATATATTATTATAAAGTTAAGTAGTTTTAATATTAAGATTTTACTATTTTTAAAATTTATTTAACTTTATTAAAAAGTTTTTAAGATTTTCTTCTACTAAGTACTATAATTATTTAATTATAATAATATAATAGATTAAGATAATATCTTTTATAATTTTAAAGATAGCTTTACTAGATAACGATATATATCTATTAAGAGTATTAATAAGATACGTCTTAAAACGCGTCGAAAGCTTAAAATATAGAATATAACTTAATAATAAGAAGATATTACTTATAATCTATCTAAATTTATATAATATAATAGTATATTATTAAAAGTAGTAGAAGAAAAAGAAATAATAAATATAAAGAAAATATAATTTAATATTAAAAAAACTTAAGAATTTTCTTTAATATTATAAATAGAATCGATTTTTTAATAAGAATTTAAATTAACTAAAATAAAATTAATAGATTAAGAATATATAAAAATTCGTATAGTAATACTTTAGATAATTATAATATCTAGCGAACTACTTTAAAGAAAGTTATAAAGAATAAGTTCTCTTAATAGCTAATAATAAAGAGATCTCTTATATAGAATTAATAAATCTTATTAATATAACTATATAACTTTAATTACTTTAATAATAAATAATTAAACCGTACTAAAAATATATTTAGAGTATACTTATAAAACTAATCGCGTAACTTATAGTAACGTTATAGAGAAGAAGAGAAAATTTCTAAATTAATATTAAGAAATATTATAAGAACTTTATAGTTAGCGATATAAATAATATAAGATTAATAAATTTAAATAAATTTAAGATTAAAGAAAGAGTTCTTTTAATTATTTAGCTATAACTTTTTTAATCTTATTTATTAATAAGTCTATTAATAATTTTATATAATTTAGATTTATTAATTATATATCTATATAAGAAAAATATTTTTAAGATAATAACTTCTTCTATCTTTTAGAAATATTAATATTATTATAAATAAATTCTTTTAGCTTAGTTATTTATATAAGCGTAATAAGAAAATAAGATTTAATTTAATATTAAAACTATAACTAGATTAAATTAATAGTAGTATATAATAAATAAATTAAGTTTTAAAAGTAAAGACTATTATATAAAGAATATAAGAGAGGTATATTAAGATCGAAATAACGTTATTTTAGAGTATTACTACTCTAGATACTTAGTATACTCGTAATAACTACTATAAAAAGATCGCCTTTAATATTATTAAAGTTAAGTTAAATATTAATACTATAGATTAATATAATATAATTAAGAAGATAATTTATAAACTTAATTAAATATTTAAAAAAGTAAATAAAGAGATATAAATAAAAGCGAAGCTTTAGAACTCTAAATTTATTATAAATATATTAGATTCTAAGAAGACTTTTTTACTATTCTTTATAAAATTTATTATTATAATTATCTCTCTTAGTCTCTTAAAAAATTAGAAAAAGATTTACTTAAAATATCTAATAACTTAGCGCCTTTAAAATCGAATTATAAATAGCTATACTATATTATAGACTTTCGTAGTCTTAATAATTAAACTTTATTAATTAGATATAAAAATACGCCTTAATAATAAAATTAATCTAAATTAATAAAAAGAAAAAGATAATAATAAATTAAAATAGAGTAAATATAATAAAAATTCTAACTTAAGAAAAAAAAAACTTCTTAAAAAAGTAAGCTAGCTAATATTAAAATATATTTAATATATTTAAATATCTCTCTATCTAAAAACTTATAATAAGTTTTTAAGAAATAAGAATATTACTTTTAATATATAAAAAAGAGTTATTATTATTATAATAATAATATACTTACTATCTATAAAACTATAAAATAATTTATAAAAGATTAAGTTATACTTAAAATAGCTATATTTAAAATTAAGATATCTAAATTAAATAATAATACTCTTCGCGTTATAAAATTATTTAACTTAAAAAACTAGTACTCTCTAGAAAAGTTATATCTAGAGAGATATAAAAATAAGTATATATAAGAATTAAAGAATTAAAAGAAATAAATAATTAAGATCTTATTATTATTATACTATTCTTATATAATTTAAATAAAGAATTAAAGTAGAAAAGATAGTTAGACTTTAAAAAATAAATTTATATACTTTTAAAATCTATTAAAACTAATTATCTTATAAATATAAAAGTATTAATCGAAATCTTTATAAATATTAATTATATAAAATAATATAAGCTATCTATAATAAAGCTAATTAAGTCTTATTAACTAAGATTAGTAGATAATAAGTTAATATTATATATTACTTACGCTACTTAACTACGACTAGTATTAAAAAGTTATATTAATAAATTATAATATCTTATTATAATATTTAGTAAGTTTAATATTATTTTTAGAATATTATAGCTAAAGTAATATAATCTATAATCTTCTTTTAAAAATAGAATTCTAATATTTAATTCTAATTACTATATAAGTAATTATCTTACTTAATATTAATCTATAATAATATATAATAATTCTTTCTTAAATATAATTAAATAATTTTTTTATAATATTATCGAGATTATAATCTATATCTTTATAAGATTCTTTAAGAAAAAAGAAAATTAAATACTAACTATATAACTAAATATTACGATTATAGATTTAAATTAAGAGTAATATTTATAGCTATATATAAATAGAATTCTAACTATATAGAATATTAGAAATTATATAGTATTTAAGAATTACGTAGAACTTTAAGTCTTAGTACGCTAGTCTATAGAACTAGTCTTAATAGAGCTGAGTTTAATCTACTAATAAATATACTAAGATTTAAATAGAAGACTAAATTCGTTATATTATTTCTTCTCTTAAAAAATCGACTCTTCTAGATTAAAGAAAAGAAAGAAAAAATTATAAAAATAGATATTTTTTTTATATATTTATAGCTTATTATTTTATCGCTTACTATTTATATATATATATAGTAACGTAGCGGTATTTTTACTCTTTATAAGATAATTTTCTTAGTTATAATAATTTAGTATATTATTAAGAGTCTAATTCTTCTTCGATTTATATATAATATAGTAGTAAAGATATTAGTAAAGATTTTTAATCTTCTAATATTTTAAAAGTTAAGTAAGATCTAGTCTTCTCTAGATATTTATAGTAAAAGTTAATAATAAGATTAAAATAATCTATAGTATCTATATAGAGTTACTAATTAAGAAGTTTATTATTATTAATATACTTAAATTAATATATTAGATAGTCTTTTTTATTTATAAATTTATTTTTATATTAACTATTAATTTTAGAGTTAGTAATTTTATTAACTTCGTAATATATATCTTTATTATTAATATAGATAGACGGAGATAACTATCTCTATTAGTCTAGAAGAGAATTAGTCTTAGTATAATATAATAGCTAAGAATAGAATATTAAAAAGACGTTATTTATTAAAGTTAATAGATTTAATTTATAAATATAATTATTAATAGTTTAAGTAATTTTATAAGATTCTATATTTTTATAATTTAAAGATTTATTTAGTCTTATAATCTTAATATTTCTATTATTAAGTATAATTAGATTACTCTATTAAAATTTAGATATTAAAAGTTAATATTAATTAGTCTTTTTCTTTTATATTTCTTATATCTAGCGGAGTTTCTTATATAAGTATATATATAATTATTTAATCTTAGTAATAAATTAGTCTATAACGATAACTTCTTACTTCGCTTATTATATAGTATTTAAATTTTATAAAGTAAGAAATTTAAGTTTTAATCTAAATAAATAATCTTTAGTAGCTATAAAAGAAGCTATTCTTAATAAAGTACTATAATTAAAGTTAGCTTTAAATTCTATAAGAGTTAGAAAGTTAACTTAGTTATCTTAATTATAGCTAATATAGATATAAAGATACTATTTTAATATAAAGTTTATATTTTTAATTTATTTATCTATTTTAAAGTAAAAGACTATAAAAAGTTTAAGTTTTATTTTAATTCTTATATAAAGTTATTATTAAAATAAAGCGATAAATTATATCTCTCTATTAAAGATAATAATTAATAAATATTCTTTCTTTCTCTATATTTATTCGATAAATACTTAAATAATAATTTTAATATTAAGTAAGTTAAAAGAAATAAACTTTTTCTTTTTAAATAAGTAATTTATAATTATTATAATATATTAATAATTCTTCTCGTAGCGTTAATAAATAGATAGAGAAGTAATAAAATTAATAAAAATATTCTACTAATATCTTTCTAATATAGAAAGAGACTTAAGTAGACTCTACTTTTCTTTGCGATAGCTTTTTAATTATTAATAAATATTATAGTTTTTAATATACTACGTAATATTACTAGTTATTTATAGCTAATAGTAGTACGAATTAATATAATTATAAATAAACGCTTAGCCTATATATTTAAAGAGTAAAAAGTTATATATTATTCTAATAATCTTAATTTAAAGTTCGAGTCGATAAGGAATATAAAGGCGCTAATATATATATAGTATATTATCTCGAATCTTATAATCTTTTAATTCTAATTTTAAATTATTTTTAATTAAGTTTTAAGAAATTTTTTATTTTCTTTTTATCTTAATAAGTATAATTCTTTATACTAATTTATTATTTTTATAAATATTACTTATTTATTATAAAATTTCTTTTATAATAATTAAGTTAATTATTAATTCTTCTATTAACTTTTTAATAAATAATTTTAAAGTATTAAAAAAAGATTCTTTTATTAGTTTCTCTTTTTTAATATCTCTTTTACTTAAATTATAGATTATAGTAATTATATAAGTAATATCTATAAATACTTTATCTAGTAATAGCGATATAAGATAAAGAGCTTATTATACTTCTTTATTAAGATTCTTACTCTTAAGTAGTACTTAGTACTAGAATTAATAATAATTATTAATATTATTTTTAAATAAATCTTTAATACGATAAATAAGATTATTTAATTTAGTTCTCTATTTATCTAATCTATATATTATAAGAAAGTTAAACTTTATTAGAAATTTAGTCTAACGAATCTAATATTTATTTAGCTATTTTATTATTATAAAATACTCTAAATTCTTATAATTAATAAGAATCTTAATAGAATTCTTAATAGATATTTTAACTAACTTAAAATATTATTTTTTAAAGATATAAATAATTACTAAAAGCTCTTTATTATAAATTTTATAATTATACTCTTAAAGACTTATCTTTTTTAATATAAATACTATAGGTTTAAAAATACTCTTATTATCTTTCTAAAATAGAACTATTATTATAATATAGTTTAAGATATTTATTTTTAGCTAAGTCTTTTTATTAAAATTAAAGTAAATTAATATAGATATAAATAAGAACGCTATCTTTATTATATTAAAAGCCTTTTATTTAGAATTATTTAATATTTAAGAAAATATAAAATTTAGTTACTTCTTCTTTTTAGTAAAATTTATTAATAGAATAGCTATCTTTAAGTATTTATAAATAAATCTCTTATAGAAGTTAATAAATTCTAGAAAAGCTTAAATATTTTTAATATATTTAGAAACTTTTTAATATTTAATTATCTTAATCTTTTTTAGATTTATCTTAAAACCTTTAATTATAATAATTAGACTAAGATATTTAATCTCTTTAATATAAAAGTTATACTTATTAATATTTAAATATAATTTAGCTTATTATAATTTTTTAAAAATTTATTTTATATAATTAATATATTTCTCTTTTATATTATTATAAATAAGTATATTATCGAGATATATTAAATAGAAGATATTTAAATACTCTCTTAATATATTATTAATAAATACTTAGAATATACTTAGTACGTTATAGAAATTAAATAGTATTATAATATATTTAAAAAGATTATATCTTATTAAGAACGCTATTTTTTCTTTATTCTCTTCTCTAATTCTTATTTTATTAAATATAGCGATAATATTAAATTTAGTATATTATTTTACTTAATAAAATCTAAAAAGTATTTTTTATATAAAAGAAAAAGTATTTTAATTTTAAATAATTATAATATTAAGTATATAATAATTAATATAGATATATAGTTCTTTATTAGATTTCTTTATAATTAATACTAACGTAGTATATAAAAATATATTCTATTAAATATAATTCTTTTCTAATATCTTATTAATATACTCTTTTATTATAGTTATCTATTTACGCGATATTTTATAGGCTCTCTTCGCTAATAGTATAGTTTCTAATTATAAAATAATTAAGTAATTAAAGAAATAATATAGAGAAAGTTTATTTATCTTTATTAAATTTTATATTTTAAATTATTTATAATAGACTTTTAATACTTTCTATTTTAATTAGTTTAATATAATAAGATTCTTTTTTATCTTTTTAAAGAACTTCTTATAATCTTTAGAAGTAATTATTATAATATTAGTAATAAAATCTAATATTTACTTAAAGTTCTCTAAAATATTTAATTATTTAAAGTCTTTTAATTATATAATTAATATTTAATTTTCTTCTTTCTTAAAGAGTCTTATAAAAGTATAGATTAAAATCTCGATAATATTATAAAAAAATTATTTAATTATCTTTAAAAAAGAATTACTATATATTATTATTAATTAATATTAAGTTAGATAATTACTTATATAGTAATTAGAGTTAAATATTAAGATTCTATTCTTAAAAAAAGACTATAAATTATATTACTTTAGTTATAATATTCTAAAAATAATATTAAATTTACTAAGTACTATAATAAGATATTATAATTTACTAATATAACTTTCTAATACTAGTCTTAGCTAAGTAGTATAAGTAATATTTAGTACTAACTTATTATCTATTAATCTTAGTTAGTAAGACTTAATTAGCTTTATTATAGATAGCTTATATTATTTTATATAATTAATATTTATAAAGATTTTAATTAATACTTTTATATCTATAAGATAATTAGCTTTAATAGATTTTAAAAGTATATAAGTCTATTTCTTAAAATTTAGCTATCTTTCTTACTTTAATTCTTTATTTAGATTATATAAGAATAGCGTAATAATAGCGAGATCTTTATTTATTCTTTTTAATTCTTTAATTCTTATACGTACTTATTCTTATATCTCTTTAAATACGACTTTTTTAGAGAGTACTAGTTTCTTAAGTTAGATAATTTTATTATATAGAAGGTATTATTATTAAGTTTAAATATTTTAACTTTAAATATTATTATTTTAAGAATAATTTAATCTTTTATAGATTATTCTATAGCCTTATAAATAATAAGTACGTTATAATTATAGTAATAATAACTCTTTTCTATATATTAAAAATAATATTCTTATCTTTTAAGAACTTATTATAAGTTCTTAGATAGAGAGATATTTAAGTATATTAAATATATTCTAATATTAATTAGCTTACTTCTTTAAGAAGCTTCTTTTCCTCTTAAGTTAAAGTTAAAGTTAAAGTTAGAGTTAGAGTTAGAGTTACTTTTTTTCTTACTTCGTTCTAACTTATTATTTTCTTTTCTCTCTTATTTATTTAAATTAGTCTTATTATTAAGCTATAGCTTCGTATTAAGCTAGCGAAGTCTAACTATTAGCGTAATAAAGATTTAAAATATAATATAGCTATCTATAATTCTACTATAAAGATATTAAATTATTAAGCGTCTTAAATAAGTTTTCTTTTAATTTTCTATAAGACTAAAAGAAGCGATAACGATAGTAAATCTTATAAAGAATAATAAGAATATTTTCTTAAAATCTTATATATCTATACTAAACTTTAGATTTTAAAGTTTTATTTTTATTTATATTTCTTTATCTATCTTTTTAAATATTTAGTTAAGCTTATAAATTATTTCTTTAGCTATATTATATTAATCTATCGCGTTAATATTTAACTTAGCTTTAATAATATCGAAAGTAGTCTTTTTATAATAATTATAAATATAATTAATCTTATTTTACTTATTCTTAAATAACTTCTAGTTATTTTAAAATTTTAATTAAAGATATACTTTTTAAACTTTCTATACTCTATTCTCTTTAATACCTTTAAAATTCTTTATATTAGAGTACTTATTATTAAACTTAAGTCTAGATCTAGTCGATATAGTAAAAATATAATAATAATTTATAGAATAGTCTTTAGTATTAGGTTTTACTATATTTATAATAATAATAAATTTTCTTTCTTTATTTAAACTCGTTCTATTAAATTTCTAGATAGATATAGAGATATTAAAGTAATTATTATATCTAATAAATCTATAATTTTCCGCGTTTAAATTTACTAGTTTAATATTATTATTAACTTTATTATTCTATTCTTATATAGTTTATACTTATATTTAGATTTAGTTTCTAAGTAATAAAATTTTCTTAACGTAATTATTAAACTTATTATAATATTAATCTTATAGTAGTTTAAGTCTTTTTATTTCTTTCTATTAGGATTTTGCTAATTTAAAGTTTTTAAGTACTTATTACGTTAAAGCGACGTTACGCGTTTTAATAAAATAAACTTATTTTATAAAATCCGTAATCTACTCTTAATATATCGCGATACTCGTAATTATTATACGAATAGCGTTATACTACTTAGTAATATATTTTATAATATTAAAAATAAATATCTTTAATATTTATATCTTTTTAAAGAAGTCTTATATATTATTTTCTAATTTTAGTTTTAAGAGAATAAATTTATCTTTATATTCTTTTAATTTAATTATAAATTTTCGCGATTTATATAATTCTTTTTTCTTTTTTTTAAAGGAACTTTCTTTTTTTTTATAATCTTCTTTTTTTTTTATAATATTATCTTCTTTCTATATAGTCTAGCTCTAAGTATTTTCTTTTAGAGAAAGAAATTTTTTTAACGAAGTAAGAGATAAATCTATATATAAGATTCTATCTTTAGATTAAGTAGTTAAAAAGAAGAAGATAACTTATTCTTTCTCTATCTCTATTATCTTATTTATACTAAGTTTAGTTAGCGTATAGAGTTTTCTTTTAATAATTCTATTTTAATAAGTTTAAGATACTTATATTATATTAATAGTATATAGCGTATAAATTTAGTTCTATAATATATAACGATTATATACGATTTATAATTAACTTAATAATTAGCTTACTCGTTACTATTATCTTAAAGAATAGTTAGAATTATATTACGATTATAGATTTAAATTAAGAATAATATTTATAGCTATATATAAATAAAATTCTAACTATATAGAATATTAGAAATTATATAGTATTTAAGAATTATATAAAACTCTAAGTCTTAGTACGCTAGTTTATAGAGCTAGTCTTAGTAGAGCTAAGTCTAATCTATTAATAAACGTATCGAGGTCTAGATAGAAGGCTAGATTCGTTATACTAAAAGACTTTAAATAATTAAATATCTTAAAGAACTTTAAGTAGATATTAGATTTTATTACTAATATTATAATAATTACTTTAAAAGATTATAAGAAGTTTTTTAAAAAGATAAAAAAAAACTCTATTACTTTAAATTAATTAAAATAAAAAGTATTAAAAGCTTATTATAAATAACTTAAAATATAGAATTTAATAAAAATAAATAAACTTTCTTTATATTATTTCTCTAATTACTTAATTATTCTATAACTAGAAAATATATTATTAGTAAAGAAAATCTATAAAATATTATATAAATAGATAATTATAGTAAAAGAGTATATTAATAAAATATTAGAAAAAGACTATATTTAATAGAATATATTCTCTTATACTATATTAATACTAATTATAAAGAAACTAAATAAAAGATTATATATCTATATTAACTATTACGCGCTTAATATTATAATTATTTAAAATTAAAATATTTCTTCTCTTATATAAGAAATACTCTTTAGACTTTATTAAGCGAAATAATATACTAAATTTAATATTATTACTATATTTAATAAGATAAGAATTAAAAAAAAAACGAAGAGAAGATTATATTCTTAATAAGATATAATCTCTTTAAGTATATTATAATATTATTTAATTTTTATAATATACTAAGTATATTCTAAGCGTTTATTAATAATATATTAAGAGAGTATTTAAATATATTCTACTTAATATATTTTAATAATATACTTATTTATAGTAATACGAAGAAGAAATATATTAAGTATATAAAATAAGTTCTTAAAAAATTATAATAAACTAAATTATATTTAGATATTAATAAATATAACTTTTATATTAAAGAAATTAAATATCTTAATTTAATTATTATAACTAAAAATCTTAAGATAGATTTAAAAAAGATTAAAATAATTAAGTATTAAAAAGCTTCTAAATATATTAAGAATATTTAAGCTTTTCTAGAATTTATTAACTTCTATAATAAATTTATTTATAAATACTTAAAAATAGTTATTTTATTAATAAATCTTATTAAAAAAAAGAAGTAATTAAATTTTATATTTTCTTAAATATTTAATAATTCTAAATAAAAGACTTTTAATATAATAAAGATAATATTTTTATCTATATTTATATTAATCTACTTTAATTTTAATAAAGAGACTTAGCTAGAGATAAATATCTTAAACTATATTATTATAAAGTAATTTTAAAAGAATAAGTTTATCTAAAGATCTTACTAATTAATAAATTAAAAGATTAAATTTTATATTAAAAAGTATAATTCTATTCTACTATATATAGTATTTATAGGCTAGAACCGTTATACTATCCCTCCTTCTACGTACTCTCGATTCTCTTCTCAAATGTAGTCGCCCCCACCTACGCCAGCGACCGAGTTCAACGGTTCTGCGGGTATTAGCCTAGAATCCTCGCCAAGTACGTCCCGTCAGACCGACTTCTACGCTGCTGCTCCGGGGGCTCGAACTCAGAATCCTAAACCAGGTTAGCGTGAAATTGTGTCACGGAGTGACCCCGAGGGAATAGGTTTACCCGGGGGCCCCGCTGGCTAATAGGCCAAAAGATCAAATTTTACGCTGGGGAGCGTAATCCTATTCTACTACATATGGTGTTCATGGGCTGGAACCGTCACACTCACAATTTCACGCTAACTAGGTTTGGGATTCTGAGTTCGAGCCCCCGGAGCGCAACGGGACGACCTCGGCGAGAATTCTAGACTTATAGATCTTCGGAGTCTAGGGGCGACTATATTTAAGAGGGGAATCGGAGGTACGTAGAAGAGAAGATAATATAATAATTTTAATCTATAAATACTATATATAGTAGAATAGAATTATACTCTTTAATATAAAATTTAGTCTTTTAGTCTATTAACTAATAAGATCTTTAAATAAATCTATTTTCTTAAAATTATTTTATAATATAATTTTATACTTTTAACTAGATCTTCTCTACTAGTTCTTATCTAGTCTTCTTCGCTAGCGTCTTAATACTATTTATAACTTCTTTATATTCTTTTAACTAGCTACTCTTTCTTCTTTATAGCTAGAATTCTATTTATATTAAATATTTATATTATTATTTTAATCTAATATCTACTCTTTAATATAATTCTAGCTATTCTTCTAGCTATAGTAATATTTAGTAATTAGAAAGTATTTCTAATATCTTAAATAAGAATACTAAGTAAGAATAATATACTAAATAAAAATTAAGTAAGTAAATATCTAAGCGAACTAATCTATTAGAAAAATAAATAATCTTAATAAAAATCTAGAAACTCTATAATTAGCGAGAAAGAAGAACTTTAATATTAAGAACTTATATTAAGAATACTTATAAGAAGAAGAATTATAGTTATTTATTATTTAGAAGTCGAAATAAGTATATTCTTATTAGAATTATAAGGTGCTTATTAAGAAGAATTAAGAGATAAAGCTTATTATTAAATAGCTTTAAGATTAACTCTAATAAATCTAGAAGACTCTAGAATAATATTAATAAATTTCTTAATATAAACTTATAATATTTAATCGCTTATATTATTAACGATATTAGTATTAATTTATTATAAAAGATCTAGCTAATTAAATAGCTTAATTATAATAAGAACGAGAGAAGTTCTATAACTTTAATAAGAAGATTAAATAAGAATAATCTCTATTCTAATATATAAAAATAGACTAAATAAACCTATAATTTAAGAGAAATAAGCGTATTTCTTTAGTAATTTTAAAGAAAACTATTTAAAATACTTATATTTTATCTTTTTAACGAGAGAATACTTCTATTTCTTAATAAATACTTATATAAATTACGTTTACTACGTCTATTTAGTAAGAAAATAATAAATATTATTCTAATATACTAAATTTCTATAGAGATTCTACTTAATAAAAGTCTTAATAACTTTATTTAAAAGCTAAATTTAAAGTAAGTACTCTCTTATATTTAATAAACTAATTATAAATTAATTATATATAGAATTATTATAAATCTACTGCGTTTAATATTATTAAGGCTTATTATTCTAGCTCTATAATTAATTCTTATATTATACTTAACGAGATTCTTAAAGATCTTAATAATATATATAGCGAATTTAATATATATAAGAATACGAATATAAAACTTTATAATTTAGACTTTAATATAAAAGAAATTAAGTTATTTAATAAGTTCTTAACTAGATATATATTAACTATAGCGCTATTATAGCTACGAGAATAATAGTAAATATTTAACTTAATACGTACTATTATACTTTAATTAAGATAGTAAACTATAAATAGAATTAAATAAATATTATTTTAAATCTACGTTTAATAACTTCGCTAGTACGATTTAAATATATACTTAATAAATAAAGAGAGAAAATAATTTATAAACTATAGCTATAGTTATTATAAAGCTAGTAAAAATAACTACTTATTAAATAAAAGTTCGAGATTACGTAAATAATATAACTATTATAAAGCTAATTAATATTTAGAAGAATTTCTAGAATAGCTATATTTTAAAGATAAATACTTTTATTATTAATAGTTAGACTATATAGCTATAGACTAGAATACTCTATATCGAGAAAAGAATTCTTAAAAAAGAAGAGAGAGAGATATAAAGAATTCTAGTTAAAGATATATATATATTTTCGCTAGACCTTACTTCGTAATAGTAGTAGAGAAGAATATAGAGAGTACTAGTAAAGTATTAATATATCTCTTTAATACTCTTAATAATAATCTCTAATTTATAATCTAAAATATAAAAATCTTAATATTATTTCGAATACTTAGAATTTAGTCTATTTAATCTAATTAGTCTAATTAATCTAGTTTACTAAATTTTACTTCGCTAAAAGTTACTTAGTACTTAATACTTTTATACTTAAATCTCTTTCTAATAATTTATATATACTTATACTACTATTAGTTACGTTCGGAGCTATTTTTTTATAAGATTTAATCTTAGATTATAATAATATATCTTTACTAGTACTTATTATTTTTAATTTTTTCTTTATTACTTATACGTAGCTATATATATACTTTAATAAATTAGAACTATAGGACGTTATTATAGACTATATTATATTATCGCCGAGAGTCGGAGAAGAGCTACGTTACGAGAATATAACGTATTTAGAAGAAGAGGTAGTATTACGATTTAGCTAGATCTTCTCTATTAGTTCTTACCTAGCGTTCTCCGCTAGCGCCTTAGTACTATTTATAACTTCTTTATATTCTTCTAGCTAGCTACTCTTTCTTCTTTATAGCTAGAATTCTATTTATATTAAATATCTATACTATTATTTTAATTTAATATCTACTCTCTAATTATTAGAAATAATTCTTAGATTAAGTCTTAGAGTATTATAGTAATATAAGACTAGTAAGTATATATATTCGTATATAGTACTAAAGTAATAAATTAATTCTTAAAGAAGAGAAAAAGAACTTAAAGAAGAATTATCTTTTTAAGCTTATTTACTAAGATCTAGCTTAGTATATATACTTATTAAGTTCTCGCTAGATCTATATATACTAAGTGTTTTAATAATACTTTACTTATTATATAGTCTAAGTAGTCTAATTCTATTCTAATTAAATTTAATAATTATTTCTTTTTTATAAAGATTTATTTTTAAATCTATTTTCTCTTTTCTTTTTTATTAATTATAGCTTTTATCTAAGCTATAATACGATATATTAAATAAACTTTATACTAAATTTAAAATTATAATCTATAAGATTAGAGTAAGAGCTCGTATATCTATATTAATAGAAGAACTTATAAAAATTCTTTAAATCTCTTTTTTCTAAAGAATATAAAAAAAAGAGTATTTCTTCTTTTAATATTATATAAACTATTTAATATTAATATATATACTTATAATACGCGCTATATTTATATAGCCCTAGTTAATAAGATTAATATTATTAATAATATAGAATTAATATATTAAGATATACTAATATTATTATTAATATATATTAAACTAATATATAATACTTATTATTATTATATTTTATACGCGTTTTATAGTATATTATTATAATTATTAAAGTTAAATAGAAAAATTTTATTTATTTCTCTTTTTTTCTTTTTAATACTTTAATAAATCTTATTTATCTACTTATTACTTACTATTTATAAGTATCTTATAGTTAAAATAAATAGTAGTTATATACTAATTACTTAGTAAAGTATTAATATTAACTTAAAATAAGTAACTATCTTATTATAATAGCTTTAATCTATATTATAAGTTTTATCTATATTTAATAATTTATATATATTATTAATACGTTTATAGATTACTTAATAATAAATTACTACTCGCTTCGTTAAACTAGATCGAGATATTAAGAAAAACGTTTATTATCGCTATTTATATAAGAAGTAAAAAAAATATTCTAACTTATATAATATTATTTTTAATAAAGATAATTATAATCTTTATAAATATAACTACTATTCTTTCTTATAATAAAATTATATTATAATATAGCTTATTATATATTTTCTATACGTAGTATATTTATAAAGCTTATTAATTTTAGAATTTTAGATCTCTTATTATTTTATTATTATAATTATAATTAATTATACTTTTTAAATATACTTATACTACTTTAGAATAATATATTATAATCTAGTTTCTAGTAATCGAGATTATACTCTCTTTATATATATTATAAGCGTATATAAAATATTTAATACGATACTTATAAGATATTAATAAGTACTAAATCGCTTTAATAATTATAAGAAATCTAAGTTTCTCGCGATTAAAATTAAAAAGATTAAAACTTTTAAGAATATTTATAATACTCTTATAAGTATATATAATATTATTGTTATAGTTTGAACTCAACACCATGGTTCCCGATTAGGCCTAGCGTAGCTTAGTACTACACACAAATACGTGTCCCGGCCAGTACTTACTCTTCTTCTTCATAGCTATTATTCTAGCTATATTGCGAGTACCAAATCAAGTCTTGAACCATGACTTCAATCCCTAACATAATAATAGCTATCCTTCCTAGGACTTAATCGCCCCTGGGTCGTATGCAGATCACTGACTGACTGACTACTTACGTTGACGTTGGCCCTGCGTGGCACGTCACGGTGTTGGCCCTGAGTGGCACGGAAACAACACCATGGAATGGAATGATTTGATCGACCTCTTTGTTGGGTACGTTGATCCGGAATACCAAATAGTGAGCCTGCTACAATAGCAGTCAAGAACCACGAACAAATAATACTAACTCGCTACGAGTATCCAAATACTCACATCCACTACGAACTCTAGAGGTATACGGCGAATATAAGCCACGGTACCGGCCCTATAGCACCAATAAGTATACACGGAACACATAGACGAAAGGCTGAAATAGAATATCGTTGAGCAAAAGAATAGACCGGGTCTATAGAATACTGATTAGAAGTAGGATTTATAGATACAGCGATATTATATATAACAACAATAAGAAGAGTTGGAGATATAAGCCTAGAGCATAGCTAGGGATGAGTATATATCCCTAGGAATCTCCATGGACAACTGTGTCTATAACACAGGCAGTTAAGAATACAGCGACAATAGCGATCGCCAGAGACGATACGGAGATCTAGGCTTAAATCTAGGCCAAGTTAGGGCCAGGAATAGGAGCGAACTCCCGGGATCTCTATAGTAAATATGTCTATAACACAGGATTTCTTCAGTTATTCGATTATTCGATTCTTTATAGTAATAGCTATTCTTATTCGATTCTATAGCCCGGAACGGGGAGGATCCTAGAGATATACGTTAAGATAGTATTAAGAATTAGTTAAAGTCTTCGGATTCTCAGAGGCCTTAAGGGGAGGCTGATTACGAGGACGTAACCGTGTTTAAAAGGGGGGTAGTGTTATAGTTTAGACTTAACACTATAGTTCCCGATTAGGCCTAGCGTAACTTAGTACTACACACAAATACGTGTCCCGGCTAGTACTTACTCTTCTTCTTTATAGCTATTATTCTAGCTATATTACAAGTACTAAATTAAGTCTTAAACTATAACTTTAATCTCTAATAATTATATATCTTTAGATTAATTTATATATATTTATTCTTTATTTCTCTTATATAATACTTATATTAAATATAAATTTCTTTTTTAGATAAATTTATCTTTAATAGACTTAGTATTATTAGATAACGACTTCGACTTCAACTTTAATAATAAAAAGAATAGAGCTAACTTTAACTTTAGCTCTAATAGCTTTAATAGTAAGTTTAACTTAAACTTATTTAATAATAGAGATACTTTTACTATATCTATAACTCGCTCTATAATTATCTCTAGTCTTAATAATAATAGAGACGTTATAATAGATAAAGTTAAAGAAAATACTTTAATATTATCTAGTTCTAATATTACCGCCAATATTATTAAATTACTAGATTTAAATAATTAGTTAAAATTAAAAGAGAAGAAAGTTTTTAATAGATTTAACTAAGCTAATATTATATTTATATTATAGTATTATTATAGCTTTAGCTATAGTTTAATAGAATTATATCTTATTAATAGATCTTTAGATTATTTTTAATTCTCTTTAATCTTATAGCTATATTTTTTATTATAATAGTCTTTAAACTAATTTTTAAATTTACTAATCTTTAGACTCTTTTTTATATATACTTATTATATTTTTTATCTACGTAATTCTATTTTATTAAACTTATTAACTAAATCTTATATATACTCTATATTCTATTCTAAAATCTATTAATTATACTTCTTAGATTATTTCTTTTAATAAATAAAGTATTTAATAATACTCTTTTATTTTTATCTTTTTAAGATTTTCTCTATTTTATTCTTTTTAATATTATTAATAAGGTCTACTATAGAATACTCTAAAATAACGATATTATCTAGCCTTTACTTATAAGACTTTAGTAATAATATATAAAAAATAGAATAAATTTAATAAAAAGATAATAATTATAAATAATAAACTTATCTATTAATATACTTTTAAACTTAAAATAGATTTAATACTTTATTAAATAACTTTTAATTTAGCTATTTTTACTTTAAATTCTAAATAGATAATATTATTAAGTTCTCTTTTTTATAAATTTAAGACTTATATTTCTTATTATAAGATTTCGCTTATATTTTAAGTATACTTTATTAGTATCTTTTAAGCTCTTATCTTATTATATTAATTTCTTTAATATATTTTATTACTAAGAGTATCTTCTCTTTTAAGATATTATTTTTAAAATTTAACTTAAATACTAGATTAAATCTATATAATACTTTAAATAAATTATAATTAATCGTTTTATACTCGCTTTATATATATATAAATTTTATAAATAATAATAATAATATCTAATTATCTTACTACTCTAAGTAATAAACTCTTAAATAGTACTTTAGTATTTAATTTTAATACTTAATTTAATTATTTATCTAAAAGTAAAAGATAGTACTTAGTCTATATTTTATCTTTAATTAGTAGTATATTTATAACTAAAATATATTTATAAAGATAGATTTATAATTTATTATAATATCTTTTAATATACTATATTTAAGAATAATTTTTTTTATAAATAGCTTTTCTAGCTAAATCGCGTTAATTATCTTATTAATAAAGATATATTTAATTATTTTAATATATCTATCTATTATTATAAGAATTATATTATAAATAAAATTCTTATATTTACTTAGTAATAGATCTATAATAAAGTTTATTATAATTTTTTTTTAAAATTCTATTAAAATAGAAAGCGCCTTTAACTTATTATAAAAATAATATCTTTTAATCTTAATATATTAATAAATATTATATATTTTAATATACTCTTTAATATCTATCTTAATACTATTTTAATAGTATTTATAATTAATTAACTTAAAAGTCTTAGCTACGCTAAAATAGCTCGCTATAAAGTTATTATAATAATATTTTAATAGTTCTTTATAAACGAAAGTCTTATTAGAAATATATAATTTATTATTATAATTTAATAATTCTTAATTATTTATAATTTAAGCTTTAGCGCTTTATATTTATATACTCTATACTTTATTAGCTTTATACTATTTAATAAGAGCGTTCTTTTATTAAAGTATCTTAATAAGTTTATAAATAGATTTACTATTTAGATTAAATATCGTTTTACTAGTAATTAATATATTAGCTATTAAGTATAGAATAAGCTATTTATAATTAATAATTCTAATAATAAAATTAAGCTACTTTTTAACTATATTATATTTATATTAAATAAGTATTTTACTTAAACTTTTTTAAAATAGAGGTAAAGATTCTTTAAGCCTTAAAGAATATATTATATTTAAGTATATTTCTTATATTATAATATAGTACTCTAAGGAAGTCTTCCGTAATAGCTACTTTCGTACTAGAGAAGACTTAGAAGAAGTCTAGACTAGGGCTAGACTATATATATACTAGCGTCTCCGTTTCTTCTCTATAAAAGATCTCTCTATAGATAGCTTTTAATCTATTCTTTTATTACTTATTAAACTCTTCTATAATATTATAATAGTAATATCTATATTATCTTAAGTACTATTCTTTACTTATAGAAAGATCTAGTAGAGCTACTAAGTTAATACTAAATTAATATTAATCTTAGTCTAGCTATCGTTAGAGACTTCTTTACTAAAGTATCTAGATAACCTCTACTAGAAGGCTTTATCAGCTAATAATCTAGCTATCTTATTATTATCTAGTAATCCTTACTTCTGTAATACTATTATTTAAGTATTTCTTCTTAACGAATTTATAGAGTCTAAGTACGCTTTTATTAGCCTAGTTATTAATAATCTTCGAGTAATTATTAAGATTTTTATTAAAACTAATTTTTAGCTATCTTTTATAACTCGAGATCTATTAAGTATAGGCTCTACTAGAGACGTTTATATTAAATTAAGATCTATTAAAGTATCTAGCTAGCTAATAAGTTAAGCTTTTAATTATAATATCTTTAAGACTATTTTAAAAAAATTCGAGAAAGATATTAAGATCTAAAGAAGACTTTATAAGGTACTATCTATAGATAATACTTCTAAAGATTATATACTAGAACGTTAGTAAGAGTTTTTAAAAGTCTTTAGTAACCGCTAATTTATCTTATTATTATTAACTATTAGAAATATTTTAGTAAGTATTAATAAAGCTATCTATAATCGTTTAATTAAATTTAAGCTATCTTCTATTATAGTATTCTCTACTATAACTTAGTCTTAAAGTATAATTAAGATTTAAGCTTAATTAGCTAAGTTACGAGCTATAATAGTAAATATATAAGCTATATTAAAACCTTTAAAACCTCTAGATCTACTTAAATTATAAGACTAATAAAATCTTAATAATAATAATAATACTAATTCTAAATACTTTAATATTAATAATATCGGCTACTTTAATTTATTCTATAAAAATAAATTAGCTAATACTATTTTAAGCGTTAAATATATTAGTAAAAGTACTTTCTTTTAAGATATTTATATATTTCTTAACCGCGTTAAGAATATAGCTCGTACTAAGAATAATATATTACTATAATAGAATCTTTAACTATATTTAAAAAGATCTATACTAGAATAAT
Organism: Parmelia sp. 050094; assembly: GCA_018257885.1. Classification (NCBI taxonomy): domain Eukaryota; kingdom Fungi; phylum Ascomycota; class Lecanoromycetes; order Lecanorales; family Parmeliaceae; genus Parmelia; species Parmelia sp. 050094. The sequence goes on along the minus strand of JAEUBB010000013.1, from coordinate 19,642 downwards.
TTATTATAAAGTTAATTAATAATAATAAGAGACTTATTACTTATAGTATAAATAAATAATATTATTTATTACTTTTTTAATAGAAGAAGTCTCGTTCTTAAAGTATAATTATTATATATTAAAAAAGATACTTAATAGTAGATACTACTCAGTATTATAAATTAAGAGAGTATACTTAGATTATTATAAGAGCTAACTAAATAGCTAAGCTAGATAAGAGAAAGAATTATCTACTACTTATTTAAAATAATCTTAATATTAAATTCTAGTATAATATTTCTAAACCTAATATTACTACTAACTATAATCGATTTTTAGAATCTCTTAATAAGTGGAAATATTAATAATAAGAGTATACTAATCGTTATTCGCGGCAGGCTTTACAGTAGTAGAAGAGACCTAAGCGTAGATATTAATTTAGGTAATCCCAGCCAAATTAATCTTAGTAGAATACTTATTAGAATACTTAGTAGTAGTAGTATCTATAGAAGCCTTTTACTTTCTATTAAAACTATTAGAGTAATTAATAAGGGCCTTCTTATTAAGTTTAAGGCTATTAAAATAATCGATCTTAAGCCTATTAAAATAATTAAGAAAACGCTTATATCTCTTTACTCGCTCCGCTAACTAGACTATAAATTACAGCTCTATTATAAGTCGAAAACGCGTTAGGTTCGAGATCTAATCGTTAGTCTTTTCGTCTTAGCTCTGGTAATTACTAGAATCTAGGCGGCTACTAGAAGGATAGCTATTAGAATTAGAATTAAGATAACTAAGAAAGATTTTAGTCGAGACTCTAGAGAGCCTATTAAGCTAGAATTAAGAATAATAATAAATATTAGAAAAACTATAGTAATAGCTAAGAGACTTATACTAACTATTCTTTAGGTTAATATAATAAATATACTGAAGACTTCGGAGATAGCTAGAAAGTCTCTAGTAACTACTAAGACTTTAACTATAATAATAGTAATAATTATTATAATAACTATATATTTAATAATTACGTAAAAGGCTACTTTATTAAGACTATTATTATATCTAACTATTAATATAAGTATTATAAGTAGAAGATAACGTCTCGAAATAAACTCTTTTCTTATTTAAGAGAAGAGTATTAAGAGAAGTCTTTTTTAGATAAGAAAAAGTTAGCTACTACTTAGAAAGAATTTAATAAAAACCTAATTATTATATTAAATTCTACTATAATAGAACTTATTATTATTATATTAATCTTTAAATCTATATTAGATATTAACTTTATCTTTTATAATTATTACTATACTATTATCTATACTAGCTAAAAGTTAGCTAATAAAAAAAAGAAGACTTATACTAACTTTAGCTATATTATAATAATAGCTAACTATACTTTTATTCTAATATTAGTTTATATAAAGATTAAGAAGATAACTACTAAGATATTTATCTAAGAAATAAAAACTAAAATTTATTATTTTAATAAATATACTATATTAACTTTCTATATAGAGAGAGTACTATCTAATAAAGTAAGAGTCTTTATATAAATTACTTAAGAAATCTATATTATTAATAATCTTAAGACTAATATACTTATTAAAGTAGATATTCTTACTTTTAAATAAATACTTATTAACTTTATTATTTAAACTATTAATATTAGTAGCTGTTATAAGATAGTTATATTTATAAATTCTTAAATACNTGGCACCATTTGTGACTGCTTGTCATTCTTCTAGCTAGAACACTTCTTCTTCTTCATAGCTAGAATTCCATTCATATTGGACACCCACACACATCATTCTGATCCTAGGTCCACTCCCTGACATAATTCTAGCTATCCTCCTAGGCCACGGTGACGTCCAGTGGTCCAGGGGCATTCCTGACGTCCGAAGCAAGAACAACACATACCAAGTAAGAACCAAGCAAGCAAGAACACCAAGCAAGTACCTGGCCAGTCAGCCAATAAGATCTCAATATGGACGAGGTCAACAAGAACCTAGAAACCCTGCGATTGACGGGGGAGGAAGACTCCGATATGGAGGATATTCAAGAAGAACAAATGCAGCCATTTGCTGCTCAGGAACAGGAACGAGCCCATTCTCATCAGAATTATGAGGCGCTCACCAAGAAGAATCGAGAGATGAAGCTCATTATTGAACAGCTTCGGGATCAACTTCAACAGGCCCAGGAGGCCCTGGAACAACACCAACAAATTTCTCAACACGAACGTAACACCTCTACACGACTTCGTCACTAACGTGACCAGTACCGATCAATAGCGAAGGACCTGGCCAATCAAGTGGCCCAGCTACAATTTCAACAAGAACCAGAAGAATTCTATGACTCTGACGAGGAGGAACAGGGACAGTCTCTGCTCCAACGTACAAAAACAGGCCAAACAGGCCTGCAAACCAAGAGAAATGAGCGCATTTCTCCAGCAATTTCGAAGAAATCTACTCAAATCAAGGAGAACACTACTGTTTCTCACACACCACTCACTCAAAATGCGCCTGTCCAGCAGGGGAACAACAAGTACTACCCTGACGTACCAGATTTCTATGGGGATCCCAGCAAATGGGAGTCTTGGCAACTTCATTTAGAGGCCAAATTCAGAGCAAGTGCGATGCTCTACCCAACGGACCAATCACGGATCGATTACATACGAGACCACTGCAAATCCACTGCTTTTGACGTCATTAAGGCTCGTTGCAAGTCAGCAACCAATCCTTACGTCACCGCCGAGGAAGTTCTCAAAGACCTTGACAACATGTACGGCGAATTTGATGCATATGGGAATGCGGATGCGAAACTTCATGATCCAGACTTCAATATGAAGAATGAAACATTTGACGAATTCTTGGCTAGGTACACCGCCACAATAGCACCATTGCAGCTGCGAGAACAACAGCAAATATCCAACTTGACACGTACAATTTCACCTGCTTTGAGGTGGCAAACCACGAATGGATACAAGCCTACGTCATTCCAGGCCTACGTTCAGCAGCTCCGTCAGTGTGACTTGAATATGCGCCTAGCAAATAAAGAGCGCAAACGATCTGAGGCACATAGCCGTAGCCATGGCCATGGCCATGGCCATTATCAAGCCAGCGAGGATGGCTACTCCACGGACCAATCAAGTAGAAGTTCGAATTCGAAGCGAGGCTACTATGGAGCCAATCAACATTCAGAAGAATTCCTTGACCAATTACGTTCCGAAGGCAAATGCTTTCGCTGCCAGCAGCCAGGCCATATGGCTATGGACCAGGATGCTCCGTGCCGGGGAACGAGTCCTCGGGGAAGAAGAGGGAGAGATTTGAAGAATTCTAGCCAGGGACACACGCATGTCTCTGGAGTCTCCAGGCCTAGGCCTGACTCCGCAGCAGCAACAACAGGGAAGAATACAGAGAGCGCCAGCAGAGCGTTAGTGCGTCTCTCCAAGACACCCCCTAATCTGCAACATGAAACATAAAAGTCTTGGCGCCTTTCGAATGCTCAGAATTTGGCCCATTTGGCCTAGTTAGCCTGATTGGCCTATTTTGCCAAATTTCACTCCGCTGGGAGTCACCCAGCACTCAACACCCCTACACCCGGACCTCTCTCTAATGATCCACACATACTTACACTACTGTTGGCTACGTCCGGAGCCATTCTTCATGAGATTCGACCCTAGGTTGCGGTCGCTGGAAGTCAGGATGCTGGCACATCTCCGTCAGCACTTGGCATTTTCAACTTTTTCTTCTTCGTCAGACACACACAAGCATGCATGTACCAATGGATCATGATGGGAGGCTAGTGGATACGTTGATGGATACACTACGTCACCGCCG
>JAEUBB010000013.1:2029-15791 GCA_018257885.1 Parmelia sp. 050094 | reverse complement strand
TGGCACCATTTGTGACTGCTTGTCATTCTTCTAGCTAGAACACTTCTTCTTCTTCATAGCTAGAATTCCATTCATATTGGACACCCACACACATCATTCTGATCCTAGGTCCACTCCCTGACAAATACGTTTAAAGCCTTTTAAGTAAGCTATAAAATTATTAAAAAGAATTATACTACTCTCTTATAGTACTATCTCTATATATATAGTATATACTAAAGAATTACTAACTAACTATAACTTTCTTTTTAAACTATAATACTTACTACTTCTTAGCTATATTAAAGAAGTCTTTATTTATATAATAAATACTTCGCTTAAGACTATTTAAATAAAGAATAATATTAACCTATTTATTATTATTCTTAAAAAGGTATATCTAGATATACTTAAAGAATATAAATAAGATAACTACTTTTTAATTAAAACTTATTATACGAATCTAGCTACTATAGGCTAAAGAAACTAAAAGACTAAGCTAGTAAGAAATCTTATTACGACTACTATAGCTATAGCTGCTACTACTATAGTAGTAACGATACTCGAATTCTAAACTAGTCTAGAAAAGCCTTTAATAAGGTTCTTATCTAGCTTAGCTATTACTATTAATTCTAGCTTAAAGAATATTATACCTAATAGAGTTATAATCTATAGGAAGCCTAAAGTAGTTAAATTCTTAATATAATTACTTAATAAGTTCTAGAACTTATTTATTAACTAAGATTAAATAGTAAATATTTTAAAGAAGAAATAAATACTAATTTTAATAAAGTTTAACGCAGTCTTAAGATCTACTAAGATATACTTAATAAACTATAAAAATTATAAGATTATTAATACTATATTTAATAAATTATATAAGTAGAGAAAGATAACGTAGTTAATATAATCTACGCCTTATAACTATTCTATATTTATAGTCTAGAAGAATACTTCTAATAGATATAAAAATCAAGTTATTATAGATATTTACGAATTTAATAAGATTATAGAAATTAACTTATATCTACTATCTCTCTAATTAAAGATTATAGTATTATTACTAGACTATATCTATCTATTAATTATTAATATTATTAACTAGTTCTATTAGTTTTTAATAATATATAGAGATCGCTATAAGTTTATAATAGTTAGTTATTATAATTAGAAAGAGTTAGCTATCGCGCTTATAAGCTATAAGAGCTTATTACTATATATTTAATAATAGACTAATACTATATTAAGATTCTTTAAAAAATTCGCTAAAGTCTTTATTAATAATATTATTATCTTCTTTAAGATCTTATAAGAATATATTAGTTATCTTTAATAAATTTTTAAATTCTTTTAAGATAAGTAAGTAAGTTTTTCTTCTATTAAATTATTTTTTAAGTACTCTTTAATTATCTTACTAGGCTAATAAGTTAATAACCTTAATATATTAATATTTAAGAAAAAGATTCGAGCTATTATTAATCTAAATTTCTTAAAAACTCTTTAAAACCTTAAGATTTATCTAGAACTTATTAGCTAGCTACGTCTATTTATTCCGCGTTATATATAGCTAGCTAAACTCTTATAAGAATATAAGACTCTACTTACTAAAGATCTAGTAACTAATACGAAGAAATCTATTAAGAGTACTAGTAAAGAATTAACTCTTAAGAATTCTATATATAAGTAAGTTATTATTAAGATTCTATACTATACTGCTATCGAGATAGAAGCGAAAGTCTTTTATAAACTTTAAAAAGTCTTTATTAATTCTTAGTTCTTAATTTATTATAACTTAATAAAAATCTTATTTATTAACTTAAATATCTTTAAGTAGAGAGGTTTTATTATAATAATTTATTATCTTAAGCTAGATAGTATTTCTATTAAGATATTCTAAGCGAATATATAGCTAATTATATTTTTAAATAAATATTTAAATATAGCTAAGAAGAATTATTAATCTATTAAGTTAAAGATTACTAAGATTATTTAAATAGTTAAGAAGATTTAATACTTAATTAAATTTAATTAATATAAGCTTATAATTATTTATACTAATTACTTAGCTATTATTCTAATATCTAAGTAGACTACTTTAAATACTACTAGTATTAATAAGCTAAACTTAAGACTTATAAGAGTATTTTAATATCTATTAGTATTTAATATCGAGCTTCGCTATAAGTCTAGAAAGTTTAATATTATATTAAATACCCTTTTATATCTTCTATAAGCTTTAAAAATAGCTAGTACGAAGTCGGATTAGTCTAAGAGAGCCCTTAATATACTTTATAGTAGAATCGAAATCTATTATACTATCTTTATTAAAATATTAGATAATTTTAAATAGAGATTAAAATAGATCTACGTTAAGAATTCTTACTAGTAAAAGCTTCTTAGAATACTTAAGAAAGTTATTAAAGACTTTAAAAAGTCTTCTATAACTACTTAATAAGAGCCTTCTTCTACTAGCTAAGAAACGTCGACGGCTATCTAAAAAGTTTCGAAAATTATCGAAGAATCTTTAAGAATCCCTAATATTCTATTTATGCTACAAGAGAGCCTAATTTATTACGTTAATAGCGAGGATAGATAACGTCTCTATATCTTATCTACTATAAAATAAGAGATATTCGAGTAAATATATAACTTATTAAGTTATAGAAGCTATTATAGATACTATAATAGATTATTATATACTCTATTTATTAAATATCTATTTAAGCGTCTTTAGATATATATAGTATATTACTCTAACTATTAACTTAATTAAATTAAATATTATAAGCTCTATAAATTATTAATATCTATTACTACTTCTATTATTCTATTTTATATTATAGCTATAGACTTTATCGTCGCTATATTATCTACTAAAGTAGATATAGACTATATACTAAATATTATATATAAGTACTTTAAAAGAGTCTTAATAATCTTTAGAAAAGAGACTTAAAATACTTTAAAGTAGATTAAGATAATACTTCGCTTATTACTATAATATAATTAAGAATTATCTAGAGCTATTATTAATAATAGAGATAAGCGCTTTATATTAGCTTTCTAAAAGTAAATTTTTATTAAGCTTAAAATTAAATTCCTTATATTAATAATCTATTACTCTTAAATTAATAGTTAATTCGAGCGTACTAATTAAATAATTAAGATTACGCTAAGATTTTATCTTATATTAAGGTTTAATAAGAAGTAGAATAAGGTTTACTCTTATATTTAGTTTATAATTAATAATTCTTTAAGTAGTATAATAAATCTAGTATTTAATAAACTTTACTATAGTTTTAAGATTCTTAATATTATTAGTTTACTACTAATTAATTCTAATAAATCTATATCTATAAAAGCCTTTAATAGACTCTAACTTATTAAGTAAAAAAAAGTTAATAATATTTTAATATTTATTACTACTTCTATAAAGGCTCGCTATAATATTAAGTACTTATCTCTAAATTTTAAGAAGAATAATAAAGTCTTTTTTAAACTCTATTATAACTACTTAATTCTAGGTTTATCTAACTATAAGCTATTCTAATAACGTATAGATTTCTTTAAGATTCTAATTAAGATTAAAAGTCTAGTATATTATCTTTAACTACTTTTAGTTATATATATCTAACTAATATTATTAGTTACTTAGCTAAAGCCGTTAATAGCTACTATAATGAAAGTCTTAAATCTATATAAAAGAAAGATTAATATTAAGTCTTCTTTAGTACGAAATAAGGCTAAGAATAATAAATTTAAGAAAGATAAGATTAAAGTAATCTTAGATAAGCGACTAAAAGCTAAAGAAAAGTTAAAATATCTAATTAAGTAGAAGAACTAAGAAAACGAATATAATATATAGTATTATATTAATAATTTACTATATACTATTAATCTCGTTAATAATTACGAACTATATTAATTCTAGCTATCGAAGTCTTCGCGACGACGTAAGAAGAGTACTAGAACTACTTAAATAACCTTAATAGCTCTTAAGAGAGGTTATAAAAGATCTAAAAAGTCTTTAGCTATCTAAAAGCTTTATCGACCTAGTAGAAACCGACGTTAAGATATATATATATATCCTAACCGAAGAATCTTCTAAAGCTTTCTAAAGGTTTATACTAGAAGCTCCGAACGAATCTTTAATAAGGTCCTTATTCTAAAGAATTCTACTACTATTTAAAGAGATTTACTTTAGTATCTATATAATTAAAAGGGATTTCTGCTAGAGGATAGTACTTAATTAATAAGAGCGTTAACTTCTTTCTATTTTTATTAGTATCTAATATAGTATTCTAAGAAAGCCTTTCGCAATAACTACTTCTATACTAGAAAAGACTTAGGAGAAGCCTAGACCAGAGCTAGACTATATATATACTAGCGTCTCTATTTCTTCTCTATAAAAGATCTCTCTATAGATAGCTTCTAATCTATTCTTTTATTACTTATTAAACTCTTCTATAATATATTACTATAGTTATTAAGTTAATAAGTATTTTTTTTAGATTAATTATTTCTTTTTTAATATTAATATTTAAGAGATATCTTTAATCTATACTTAAATTATATTTAAATAAAGTATTTTTTACGCTTTTTACGTATTTATTATTAATATTAGTTATACTATATCTATATACTTCTTATATAGTAGAGAATATAGAGTTTATTAGATTTTCTATTTTAATTAGCTTTTATTATAGAATAGATAAAATCTTATTTATTATTTTATTTTTATCTCTATAATTTAATCGTTTTAATAGTATATTTATAGAGTTAATCTTATTTAATTTATATAAAATAAAAAAATTAAAGCTAGAAAGCTTTATAATCTATTTAACTTATCTACTATTTAACTTTAATAACTCTATAAAGTATTTAAGATTATTATAATCTATTAAAACTTCTACTAAATAAATACTTTTTTTAAAGTAATAGCGCTAATATATAAAGGCTATTATAATAGTAAGAAGCTCTTAATTATAAGTCTTATAATTTCGCTTCGTATTAATTATCTTCTTTAAATAGAAGGCTATAGAGTATTATAGTTCTAGACCTAACCTATATATAGTAGAATAGAATTATACTCGCCAGTATAAAATTTAATCTTTTAATCTAGCGATTAGCGGAGCCTCTAAGTAAATCTATTTAATACGAAGTTACTTCGTAATATAATTTTATACTAATCGGTCTAGATATTCTAAGTTTAAGTCCCGAAGTAAGTCTATAATATTAAGTTTATAAGGTACGCGACTCCCTCGATATAGTCCTAGTTTCTAGGAATAAGTAAGTATAAAAGTTTAAAATTCGATATAGATAAAACTAGTAGCTTTAGACTCGATAAGAACTTTTAATTAATATCTTCAAGTAGAGATAACTATAGAGGCTCGGTTTCGAGACGTAACCTACTTAAGAAAGGAGTAGTATTATAGTTCTAGGCCTAGTCTATATATAGTAGAATAGAATTATACTCGCTAGTATAAAATTTAGTCTTTTAGTCTAGTAATTAGCGAGGCCCTCGAGTAAATCTATTTAATACGAAATTACTTCGTAATATAGAGTACTATTATCTAGTTTTCTTAAATAATTAGATTAAAATATTTACTAAAGTAAAGCTTAAAGAGTTTATCTTAATATATATTAAGAGTTAAAAATTATAATAGTATAATAAAAATATATTTATAAAAATATCTTTTAATATATTAAATATATATTTAGTATTTTTAAATTATTTAAATAGTTTTAATTTAATACTCTTTTTACTCTTTTTTAATAGATCTATTAAAGGGCTCGCTATTTAAGAATAATAATAAATAAATCTTTAATAGAAATTTATAAAGTCTAGAAAGACTTATATATTATAAAAGCTCTTAGATTTAGATTACTCTTAAATTATAACTACTCTATAAGAATTTATTATAACGCTATAAATTAATATAATAAAACTAAGAAACTCTACTTCTATAATAAAAAACTTATATTTTTTTAAACTTATAAATAAACTTATATATTAAAGTTAATTAAGTATCTACTTAATATATTTAATATACTTTATATAAGACTAAGAATAAATAAGAATATTATTTAAATAGACTATATAAAATTAGTCTATTAACCTTATTAAAGACTTATTAATATAAGTCTAAAAAGTAGCTAAAGCGTTAGTAAAACTAAATAGTATTATAAGATATTTAAAGTAACTATAGCGTATATAGAATACGATTTTTTACTTATTATTCTTATAGATCCGAATATAATAATAAGTATTCTTTAGATTTAACTTAGTAAATTACTTTATATTATTTAGATAATCTAGTATTTTACTAATTAAGAATAATAGATATCGATTCTTTATAGTTATCTTATTTAATTTATAGTAATTAATATATAAATATAGATCTTTATTCTTTTTAAAAATAAAAAGAATAAATATCTTAATTAAATTAATAAAATATTAAATTTATTTCTTAATTAAAATATTATTTAGATAGCTTTTTAAAGTTATTAACTTAATATTAAATAGATTATATAGCGAGCTAAATAATAACTTCGCTATAATCTTAATTATATAATTATACTCTTTATAAGATAGAAGATAATTTACTTTCTTAATTAAGAATATATTTTTATATTTATTTAACTCTTTTAGAATCTATAGTCTTAGTACTACGTCGCTTATATATATATTATTTATTAATAATACGCTAATTATATATTTAGATTACGCTAAGACTATATTAATTACTATTAAAATATAAATAACTTTATAATTCTTTAAAAGATTTATAAATTTTTAAGATTCTAAAATTTTAAATAACTATTTATTTATATTAAAGTACTAAGTTTATTCTATAATATTAATTTTAATTCGTTTCTTATCGATAATAGAAAGACTTAGAGTTAGAGATAATCTCTCTTTATTAATAGTATAAAATATATATTTATATCGTTTCTTATATATTTAACTATTATAGAGTATAAATAATATAATATAAGCTTTATAATAATAAGTAAACTTTCTATCTATCTAATTTAATATAAAAAGCGAAGTATTAATCTTAATTAGATTATATTTTAAAGTAAAGCGCTAGCTAATTACGCTTATTTTAACGCTATTATCTAAATAGAACTAAGTAATAATAGTATTATAATTATTCTAATCTAAAATAATATAGCTATTATAAATTAATAATAGTATAAAGATTACTTCTCTTTTTACTCTTATTAATATAAAGTTTTTAATAAGAAATTATCTTTTTTCTCTATTTTAGCTATATATATATTATAATTACTTATTAATTTAATAGAGACTTAATTAATATTTTCTAACTTCTTAAATTTCTTATAAGTAATTAAGTAATAATTTATTTTATTATAATTATAATATTAAATAGTTTTTAAATATTTATTTTTTTCTTTTTATTTATAATTTAATTTATCTTTAGATTCGTTACTACTACGCTTTTATAAGAAGTATTTATAACGACTATTTCTTAATTATAGCTTTAAAGAATTTTAGTTAAATTCTCTATAATTTTTATATAAGATTAATACGCTATTTATATATTAGTTTTATAAAGAGTTTTAATTACTTCTACGTTAATTAGTCTTTAATTATATTACTAAGAATAATAACTTATTTCTTATTACGAAGATTAATTATATATTAATAATAGTAACTCGAATTTTAGATTATAATCTTATAAATAGATAAACTATCTATTAACTTTTAATATAAAGATTTATTTATAATTCTAAAGAAGCTAGATAAATATTAAATTATTAAATTATTTAATTTAATCTCTACTACGTATCTAAATACGCTTAGAATATATTAAGATTATAATTAAGAAAATCTTTAATTTAATTTAAAAGTATATTCTTAAATTTCTTTTAAATAAATTACTTATTAGAATTTTCTAACTCGATAATATACTATTATTTTTTTAAGTTTAGTTTAATAAATTAAAGTATTTAAAGAATTCTATCTTACTTAATATAAAAGTACTTAGTATTAAGATAGAATCTTTTCTTTATCTTATAATATTAATTATAATACTTATAGATATTTTTACTTTTATATATTAAGAGATCTTTTAAACGAAGTTAATATTAAGATCTTTTTATAATATTACTTTTCTATATACTATTTAAGATTCTCTTAGAACTTATAATTAAGAATAACTTTATATTCTTATCTATATTATAGATATAAGTACTTAATATTATATCTTATTTTAATAACTTAATCTTCTAATTAAGAATATTAAGATAGTATTATTTTACTAATTTATTTTAATAATAAGTAGCTTCTACTATATATTTATTAATAATAAGCTTAAATTACTTTTAATTTTTAGCTATTATTATTATTATAATTTAGATTAATATTAAAATTATTATCTTAATTCTTATTTTTATTAATTTTAAATATATACTTTAATACTTTAAATTATATTATAATATTAATATTTTAGTCTAATATTATTTTTAATAAGAATAATTTATTTATAGTTTAAGTACGTTATAATTATAATTATAATATTAGAATTATACTAATCTCGAATTACTATCTCTTAGAAGAGTTAAAGAATTAGAATTATTAGAAATAATTCTTAGATTAAGTCTTAGAATATTATAGTAATATAAGATTAATAAGTATATATATTTATATATAGTATTAAAGTAATAAATTAATTCTTAAAAAAGAGAAAAAAAACTTAAGAGAAAATTATCTTCTTAAACTTATTTACTAAGATCTAACTTAATATATATACTTATTAAGTTCTCGTTAAATCTACGTATACTAAGCGTTCTAATAATACTTCGCTTACTATATAGTCTAAGTAGTCTAGTTCTATTCTAACTAGATCTAATACTAATATATATTATAATAATAATTCTATCTTAAAAAGATAATAAGAGTATTCTTAAATCTATAATATTTATATTAAAGAAGATAAGCTTTTAAGAATATAACTATAAAATCTATAATAAAGAGCTTTTAGTAATTATTTATATCTTTAAGAAATAGTATTTTAAGCTAATTAAAATATTTATTAAGAATTCTATTAAGATTCTTATTAATTATAAGAACTTAAAGTATTTTATAATAATAAAATAGCTAAATAGATATTAAACTTATTAAGCTAAATTTCTAATAGAGTTTAACTTTCTTATAATATATAAACTAGATAAGTAAAAAACTAAATTAGATAGCCTTATTTATTATATTAAAAATTTACTTAAAAGTAATATTAATAACTATTACTAATTTTAGTATTAAGTACTACTTAAAAGTAAAAATCTTAATAAAGAAATATAATAAGCTCTTTATCTTATATCGCTATTACTAAATAAAGTATTTATAGATACTACTCGTATAGCTACTATAATCTACGATTTAAGTAAAAGAAATATTAAAAAAGAGAAGTTAATAGAAGAATCTTTCTTTAATATTTTAAAGTTATTTATTAAAAAGCTAATAGAAGAATTAGTAGTTAATTTAACTACTATAAAAGAAATTTTATAATAGATAAGTAACGTCTATAGAAATAATAAATTAGCGTAAAAAATTATACTTATTAAAATAAAAGAGAAATAAAGAATCTCTTAAGACTTAATTAAAAATAATCTATAATTAGAACTAAAAGACTATAAGATTTAAGATAATATATTATATATATATTAGCGTCTTTATATCTCTTATTAACTTAAACTTTAAATTAAGATTATTAAAATAATATATAATTCTCTACTTTCTAAATATATAGATAGAGTATCTACTTATAATTATATTAATTTATACTATTACTAGTTATAAATAATTAGTAATATCGCGTAATATATTAAGAATTATAATATTTATTAATAATTAAAAAGTTATTATAAGAAAAAGTAGAATCTACTTAAATCTCTTTTTATACTAGAAAGATACTAGTAAGATATTTCTATTAATTTTATTATATCTCTATCTATTTATTAATGTTATAAAAGGAATTATTAATATATTATAATAATTATAAACTACTTATTTAAGAAGAAAAAGTTTATTTCTTTTAACTTATTTAACGTTAAAGCTATTATTTAAATCTTTATTAAATAGATTTAAAAGAAGAAAGAGTATTTATTAATTATTATCTCTAATTAAGAAATATAATTTATCGCTCTATTTTAATAATAATTTTATTTATAAATTAAAATAAAATTTAAGCTTTCTATAGTCTTTTACTTTAAGATAAATAAATAAATTAAAAATATAAACTCTATATTAAAATAGTATCTCCGCGTCTATATTAGCTATAATTAAAATAATTAAATAAACTTCTTAACTTTTACGAAATTTAAAACTAACTTTAATTATAATACTTTTTTAAAGATAGCTTCTTTTATAGCTATTAAGAATTATTTATTTTAATTTAAACTTAAATCTTCTATTCTATAGAATTTAACTACTATATAATAAATAAAGTAAGAAGTTATTACTATAGATTAATTTATTACTAAGATTAAATATTTATATATATACTTATATAAGAAACTCTACTAAATATAAGATATATAAGAGAAAAAAACTAATTAATATAAACTTTCTACTTTTAAATTCTATTAAAGAAATCTTATTATACTTAATAATAGAAATATTAAGACTACGAGATTTAATAAGTCTCTAAATTATAAAAATATAGTATCTTTTAAGATTATATAGATTATTAATAATTATATCTATAAATTAAGCTTACTAAAGTTAATAAATAATATCTTTTTAGTATTTTACTCTTAGTTACTATATCGCGCTAATAATAATTCTCTTCTAGATTAAAGATATTAGTCTTCTTTATCTATTCGTATTAATTACGAAGGTATATATTACGAGATTAATAAAATTACGAACTTTAAAATTAATAATTAATAGAAGAATAAGTTTATAAGCTAAAAAGATTATTTAATATATTAATTTAAATATATTAATAATAATAAAATTTTTAACTAGTAATCTTATATAGATACTATAAGTTATCTCGATCTTATTATCGACTTTTACTATAAATATCTAAAGAAGACTAATTCTTATATATTCTTTAAGATACTTAAAGATTAAAAGCTCTTACTTATATTATTACTACTATATTATATATAAACTAAAGAAGAATTAGATTCTTAATAATATACTAAATTATTATAACTAAGAATATTATCTTAGAAAGAGTAAGAATATCGCTATATTATCGTATATATATATATATATAAATAGTAAGTATTAAATATAAATAATAAGTATTAAATATAAATAATAAGTTATAGATATATAGAAAATTATAGTTTTTCTTTCTTTTCTTTAACTTAAAAGAGTCGAATTTTTCTTTAAAAAGAAGAGTAGTATAATAAATCTAGCCTTTTATAGTTAGATCTTAGTACGTTTATTATTAGATTAGACTTAGCTCTACCGAGACTAGCTCTATAGACTAGCGTACTAAGACTTAGAGTTCTATATAATTCTTAAATACTATATAATTTCTAATATTCTATATAGTTAGAATTCTATTTATATATAGCTATAAATATTACTCTTAATCTAAATCTATAATCGTAATAAAAGTACTTATATTAAACTCTAGTAAAGTTAAATAAAAATACTATTTTTATCTTTCTTAATAAGATATACTCTTTATTTAGTAGCTATTTTTATAAGAAGAAATAACTTATTATAAATAAAGACTAGCCCTTAAAATATATTTCTTTTTATATTAAAAGACTATAATTCTTATAAATAAAATAAAGTATAATTATATTTAATATAGAGTTCGATATATTTATAATTATTTAAAATAAAGAGACTATTCTAAAATAAGACGAATTATAGTAAATATTTACTACTAAAAATATATAAATATAAAAAGAAGTCTTAAAGAAATATTAATATACTCGATAACTAAATACTTAAAAGTATTAAAAACTAAAGAAAATTAATATAGAAATAAGATAATTTAATAAAAAAAGATATATATAAAAATATATTAAATAAATAGATTTTAAGATTTAAAAGAAGTTTAAATAGATTTAAAAATATAAGCTACTTACTTAAAGTATTTAATTAAAAGAAATTAATTAATTTTTTTATTAAGAAAAGATTCTTCTATCTCTTTTATATCTACTTTATAAGATAGTTATATATAAATACTCTAACTAAGTAATATATCTAATTAAGAATAATACTAGATTATACTTTAAAGTAGTCTAAATATATAAAATAGATTATTAAAGATATAGTATTAAGAAGACTCTTTATCTATTTAACTTACTAAATCTTAATTAAATTAAGTCGCTCTAAAACTATTAAGATATCGTAATAAATAGATATAAAGTTTATAAATTTAGTAAAAAAGAGATTAATTAAATAAAAAATCTTTATAAAAAAAATTAAGATAATAAAAAATAAAAAAATTATATAATTATATAATAATTTTAAATATAAATTAAAACGCTATATTATTACTAAAAAAAAAAACTTTAAAGACTAAATATATATATCTTTAATTCTATTTCTTATAATATTATAATATATTTATATATATAAAGTCTTTTTTTTACTTACTAGTTAAATTCTTTTATTTATATTATTTATATACGTAGAAATTAACTCTAATTAAGAAAATTTAAAATAAAAGATATTTAATTAACTAAAATCTATTCTAGAAAGATATTATAATTAATTAAAATTATATCTAGTTAATAATTAATATTACTAATTTTAAGCTAAAGAATTATAAAGTTATTAACTTAAAGGTAATAATATAATATAGAAAAGTTATTTAAATAGTTTAAACTAAATTAATACTATTAAAAAGATATTATTCTATAACTTATAAATAAATTATAGCTCTTAATTCTATATAGTAGCTATAATATAAATATTTATAAAGAATATACTTAGTAGCTACGAGAAGTATACTAAATCTAGACTAAATTTAAATAATCTGATTAGCTAGATTACTGATTAGATAAGATATCTCTAATTGATATATAATTAAAAGGTCGGCCGCACGAGTACTCGTACCTTATTTAATTCATTGGTGTCGAGGTGTTCAGCCCTACAAAGAAAGATCAAACTTCAAGTCGGCACAAGTACAACAANGAGCACTATAAGAGCACTTTCAGAGCACTTGGTGCAACACCAGTTCACCAATTGGACAGCAGAGAGATATAATTGTGGCGAGTGAATGAGATGCCCAATTCAGGGTCGGAAGTCTCTGACGACTTTGAGTTCATCGAGACTCCAGCTGCTCCAACCCCTGTTCCCCCTCCAGAGGACTATGGAGTCAAGACCACTACCGTGAGCAGAGACTATTCCGCCAGCTCCAATTGACTCGCCGCTGCACCAATCGGCCTATGCTCAATTTTCAAGGCTAATATTGACCTGGTAGTATCCTTCAATCAAGAATGCTCCTCTCCCTGCCGACTCCGCAGGCAGCGACAACTTCAATAACATTCTCCTTGGTACCCTCCTCGCATTAGTCCCTGCCTTTTTGGCGCGACAGGTCAACGGAGGTCTCTTCACCGGCATCTTCTTCGCCCTATTCACTACCATTCCCGTCTTGGCCACATTCTGGTATCTAGCTTCCTCGATATCCCCACGAAAAAACGAGAAGGCTCGATATCCAGGTAGACCAGTAGAGCATTATCTGCACTTCCACAGTGACAAGGATAGAGCAAAGTACCATGGCAAAAGCAAAATACCAATGGAGACCTTTCACGAGATGTACTTCGATGGCACCGTCGA
>JAEUBB010000129.1:19085-88277 GCA_018257885.1 Parmelia sp. 050094 | reverse complement strand
GGGGGGGAAGAAGAGCTGTGAGATCCTTTTGATCTCCAAATCCTTCGGATCGAAATCCCCTCCATAGTCGCTTTAGGTGGCTTGGCTTATGCTGACAGGACTAAAACGACACAACGGACAGCGGATGGCAGAGTCGATGTGGTACATTTCCAAGTTAAATGGATTACTGTAAATGTTCTCGACATTACAACTTCCCGGACCCTTTATGAATGAGAAACTACAGCAAGTCTAATATTAGGAAACAGCGGTTATGTAATGCTGAGATCTGCTCATTGAGGAGATAGCGGCATTGCCAATTCGTCGTCAGATTGGCGTTTTCTCATTGAGGTTGCTTTTCAAAAACGGCCACGAGGCCTGCGTCTGCGTAGACTTGAGCCTCTGGCAGTGCTCTGATATAGCCCCAATATCTACATCGCGATGCCCAGTGGTTTCTGAAATTGCTCATTCTCCGATTTTCGACACGCATCCATCAATTCAAATGGCAGTCTCAGCCCTCGCTCTTTTTGGATATCTTTGAAAGTAAGGAACGCATCCTGGCAATCGCGAGCATTCTGCGGGCTAGTATTTTCCTCGTTCAGGGTACGTCGGGTACCCACAGCGTACCCTCCGCCCGCTTTATCGAAGTAGCTGAGACCCAGCTCTCCAAGCTTGCCGTTCCCGAGATCCAGCGCCGCAAGCACGTAGTCCTCTTCGAAGTACGGCTCGTGGGGATCTGAGCTTAGGTAGTTGATCACGTGGGCACGACAGCCGCTTGCTCCGCAGCTGGAGGAGGTGGTGTATTCGTACCAGTCGTAAGAGGAGGGTCGAGGATTGCAGTGTGAGTGATTTGCGGCGGGCGTCGCTGAAAGCCACCTGCGACATGTAGAACTCAGCATTTACGCGCAAAACAGCCTTGTTTTGATGGAGAAGAGAACCCACCAGCCGAAGCTTAGGTAGCCGACGGGAGTGAAATAACAGTAGAAGTTGGCGGCGACGAATTTGCTAGCGCTAGGCCACTCGGAGGTCGCATTCGGATAGATGACGATAGACGTGCCATGGAAGAGGTACTGCGCGTTTGCACTCATTGAGGCACTCGCGAGATACAGAAGCCAATTTAGCATGATAGGGTTGAAGACTGCAAAGTGAAACATGATGGATAGGTAAGCCTGGAGCTGGGCGGCTGAAAATCCAAAAAATCACCAAACAGCCAATTTTCTGTGCCTGCGACTGGGCTTGCAAGGTGCGTTGTTTGATGTTGAGTCTGTTGTTTTTCCTTCTTCTCTTTTTTGGAGTTTTCTTGGACGATATCAGCCAAATACTTGTCGATGCGCTTTAATCTGACTTATCGCTCACAACCATGACAACCATGGCAATCGCATAGACCGGGCTTCGGGTCGCCAAGCACTGTCTGCATTTTTCGTTTACATTGATTACATACCTTAGACTGCAGGTAAACAGGTACAACTGTAAGGTACGAGTACCTTATTGTAAATGTCCCGGCCCGCCATTAGGGCACTAAAGGGGCCCGGCGTTATCGTTAATGTGCGTTACTTTCGGGCTAGGTACAGCCTAGCGGATCTACCGAGTACTTCCGTGGGTGCCGTTGTACCACCTCTGCCTTATTACAGCATTGCTAGTCAATTGATGCGGTAAGCATGATCCTCACAGCGTCGTTCAAGCCCCCATGGGGCCACCACGGGCAGCATCCTACTATGACCTTGGCAATGTCCGTGTCCGTCCACACATGTAATACGATCAATTGGCCGCAGGGGAAAGGCTGTAAGCTTACTGTCAGCCTTTGCCCGGACTCTGCTTCAGCTAGTCCTTCAAGTCACACCTGCCGTTTCCCCATGTTCGGAGCAGCCAATCCGTCTCGGCCCCTGCCAAAGAGGGGGTTGCCCCTACGCCCAGCCTGTATCCACAATGGTTTCTGCTCCGCCAAAATATTCCACAGGATGCGGGCAAACCATGTCTCATCGATTCTTGCTTTACCCTCACGGCGGTCAGCCTTGCTCCTTCCCGTTCCGTCTCCAATCTCGCCAATCGGATCTTAGAGCAGGAAGATGTCAAGACTAGAATCCATCATTGATGATGCTGGCCATTTCCGGAGCCCAGTCCTCTCGTCATAGCTCAATTCTTTTGATGCGAACAGAAAGCCGGAGAGAATTGGTGTAAAGTCCTACAGCGTTCCCTTTTTGCGATTCGCCTTCCGTCTTCATTCGCAAGTATGCCTGCTCCACAAGATGCTGGAGACATTGCCATCATTGGCATGTCCTGTAGAGTTGCCGGCGCCGAGTGTCCGTCAGAGTTATGGGACTTGCTTGCAATGTCTAGGGACGTCCGTAAAGATATTGACCGATTTAATTCGGCAGGGTACTACAAAGCCAACGGTGCGAACCGCAAGGGTCTTACTAACGTTCGACATGCATATTTGATGGACCAAGGAATTGATCGTTTTGACAATGGCTTCTTCGCTGTACCGGCGTCGGAAGCTGTTGCTATGGATCCTCAGCAACGTTTACTTCTTGAGCTCTCTTATGAAGCTATTGAGAACGCCGGTATTCCACTCGGAGATATTCAGGGCACGGACACAGCAGTCTTTTGCGGTAAGCGCACTACATTTTTCTTGATTAGCCTATCATTGAGCTTCATCCCCATTCACATATGCGCGCAATGGTTCTATGTGTGCATTGTGGCCTTGGCGTGTATCAGTGATGTCTTATGCGTCGACACCAACACATTTGTCAGAATGTCGCAGATTGCAGGTGCGAGGCTTTCAGGTTGCCGCACCGTAGGAATTTTCTGCTCGCATTAAGGAATATGAGTTGCTTTTCTGTCGTCTTTTTAATGCTGAAAACTCTCAGGCCTATTTACCAGCGATTATGGTACTAGTCTTCTTCGCGACATTGACGCAACACCGAAATACCAGTCTACTGGAACCTCCAACTCGATCGCGGCCAATAGAATAAGCTATTTTTATGATTTACATGGACCATCGATGGTAGTTGATACCGCATGCTCTTCGACAATGGTTGCGCTGCATCAAGCTGTTCTCAATCTCAAGGCAAATGAAGCAAGCATGGCTCTAGTTTGTGGAGCCAACCTCATTCTCAACCCTGATATGGTAAGCATATGTTTCCCCGTAGACCAATCTAGCTTTTATCATCAACATACACCCATGAGTCTGGAAGCGGATTGTTCCTCTCAATGCATGAAGTCACACATGAAGAGAGCAAAGCCTGGTCTCGAATGACGTACTGTGATTTTTTTTTTAAAAATATTCCATCTTGCTAAGCTGTTGAAGTCCATCCCTGTATAATCTATTTCGTGGAGGAGCATTGGTCTGCGATTTTGATGAAGTTTTGTAGGAAACAATTCGGCTAATTTAAAACGTCTTTGATTTGTAGTTCGTGCATATGTCTGAACTCGGGTTCTTGAGCCCAGATGGTAGATGCAAAAGTTTCGACGCTTCTGCGGATGGGTACGCAAGAGGTGAAGGAGTACTCGCACTGCTTCTGAAGCCACTGAATAAGGCAGTTGAGGATGGAGATCCCATCCGCTCAGTGGTTCGAGGCACGCGGATCAATCAAGATGGTAGGACGAACGGCATTACATTGCCTTCCTCAGAAGCGCAGACACGGAATTTGAGAGCGCTGTATAGGGACCATGGCCTTCTCCCGGGTGATGTCCAGTATCTCGAAGCACATGTATGTTCTGCATTACCATCATTATCAGTAGCCTACGTGAATACTGATTCAAAATCGAACTCTAGGGTACTGGCACAGCGGTGGGAGACCCGATCGAGATGTCGGCAATAGATGCAGTATTCGCCGTAAATGGAAGAGCAGAGAATCTTGTTGTAGGATCCGTTAAGAGCAATGTCGGACACCTTGAAGCATGCGCTGCCATAGCTGGTATAATCAAGGTAGTGGAGTGTCTAGAGAGGGCCCAAATCCCGCCACAGATGCATTTCGTGAACCCAAATCCAAAGATCAACTTAGTGAACACAACGATTCCTACTACTATGATGAGCTGGCCAGGCTCCGCTCTCGGCGTGAGACGAGCGGCTGTCAATTCATTTGGCTTTGGTGGGACCAACGGCCATGTTGTATTGGATCACTATCCGATAGAATACAGAATACCAATCCCCACCGGGCGGCCGTACCTTTTCAAGGTTTCCGCCGCGACCGAGCGAGCCTTGGGAGCCCTGGCAGTTTCATACGCCGACTATGTCGAAAGCCGAAAACCTCCGTTCGGCGACCTTGCCCACACCTTGCTTTCACGCCGCTCCACGCTGAAGAAGTCTTTGTTTCTGACAGCTTCAAGTCATTCAGAGCTTATCGGCAAGCTTAGAGATTGGGAGACTGGGCCGTCGAAACCTTTGAGCTTTGCAGACGTGAAATCTCGAACAGTTGGATTCGTATTCACTGGGCAAGGAGCCCAATGGTAAGTTTCATTCCTACCTACAACAAAAACGTTAAGAATATTAAGTATATGCAGGCCTGAAATGGGAAAACAATTGATAAGTTCGTCTACTACTTTCGCAGCTGTCATTGATCAGTGTGATGGGTTTCTTGCATCTTTAGGAGATGGACCAGCTTGGAAGATTCGTGAAGAGTTATGCAAACCTCCCGAGATATCAAATATGAACCATTCCAGCTTCTCTCAGCCCCTATGCACCGCGCTACAGCTTGGGCTGGTGGAAGTATGGAAAGAATGGGGCGTGAATCCGCGTGCCGTCTTCGGTCATTCCTCTGGGGAGGTTGCCGCCGCGTTTGCTGCTGGAATTATTTCTCTTCGCGACGCTATCATCATAGCGTACTATCGTGGCCTATATATGGGCAGAATTAGCAGCACGGAGAGCCCCGGACGGAAGGGTGCTATGTGTGCAGTGGGCATTGGCGAAACGGAGTGCAAGAGTCTTCTCAAGTCATACTCTGGACGCGCCGTCGTCGCTGCGATCAACTCTCCAAATAGTTGCACATTGTCTGGTGACGAAGACGCTATTCTCGAAATCCTGGAAATTTCCAAAGAACGCGGGTTCTTCTGCAGGGCATTACGTGTTGATATGGGTAAGAATCTCCCGTCACTGTTGCAAGGATTTCCTCTGTATCTCAAAGCTAACGAAAGCAATACAGCTTATCACTCACACCATATGTTACCCCTAGCCCCGAGGTACGAAAAGTGTCTTCGTGAGGCCGGGATCAGTCCAACTGCATTTTCTGTCGACTCCGGATGTCAGATGGTTTCGTCGGTCACGCAACAGAAGCTGTCACCTAGTGATTGCACTGCAGAGTATTGGGCAAAGAACATGGTATCACCGGTCCGATTTTCTGCCGCGTTGATCGAGACAATGAGATCCCACGATTTGGGTGTCCTCGTCGAGGTAGGACCGCATCCGGCTTTAAAGGGGCCAGCGATGGACACATTGGTTGCGCTTGGTAAAAATGATGTCATGTATTTTGGGACATGCTTCCGTAACAAGCCTGCTTATGACTCAATACTCGATACAGTTGGTGGTATGATCAATGCAGGTCTGCAGGTCCTCACGGATACTGTCAACAGCGTGGAATTCATGGTGGGCCAAGAGGTCAAGCATGGACCTGGTAAAGTGCTGACAGATCTACCCAAGTATCAGTGGGACCATTCGGTTTCTCATTGGGCGGAAACAAGGTTGAGCCAAAATCAGCGATTCAGAAGATTTCCACGTCATCAATTGCTTGGGGCTAGAGTCAATAGCGATACGCCTCTAAGTCCGAGATGGAGGAATTTGCTCATACTGAAAGAAGTTGATTGGCTTGAGGATATGGTGGTAAGTGGAATGACATTTCCAGAGTCCACGACTTACTGGGAAAGCAGACCGCTGGAGAGTCGACAATGCCCAAGAGCGCTTTCATTCTTATGGCATTAGAAGCGGCACAGCAATTCCAGGCAACCTCACAACTTGGTAGTGCTTTCGTGAGATTGGTCGACATCCAATTCCTCAGAGATCTGCCGCTCTCCGCCATGACGAGCGAGGATGGGCTCATCGAGATCCATTTCACTCTTCAAAATATCGCAAATTCTCAGGACTTGCGTTTTACGATCTCCGCAGCATTATCGCGAGCTAGTAATGCTTGGGAAGAACATTGCTGTGGTAAGATGAGTTTTTCCTCAACAGCTCAAGCGACGCCAATCTTTCGACAGCCCCTGAAACATAATCCCACGCTCCTTGAGAACATCGAATCGTCCAATTTATTTCCGAAGCCGAGGTTTGATACCTTCAGTGTCGGGGGCGATCGCGCCAGTGGAGATATGAAGAGTTTGGCCTACGGTGATGAGCATTATTACATAGATCCTGCCCTTCTCTCTTCTTGCATGCAGGTGCCGGCTATGCTAATGATAGGCTCTGGTCTTGCAGCAGAGCACCAGCTTGACTCTATCGAGATTCTTGAATTACCTTTGGGCCTTTGGAGCTTCGGAGATGCCAGCTTCGATGTTGAGCTTCGTCGCACTAGCCCAATACGAGGTTCGAGTAATATGCAGATCTACGATATCAATGGTCGCTACATTTCTCTTCAGGGAATGTGGTCAAAGGTACATCGCTCGATTCAGAGAAAAGTGCCCTTGCAGTCATTGTTCTACAAGCCAGAGGTGCTTCCGGACATAACCTTCCTCAAGAGTGCTGGATCTATGTCCATCGCTCACGTGGTCGAACTGGTGACGCATAAATGGCCCATGAGCGACTTCGGGGTTACTGGTATAAGCACAGGTGACGTTCAAGTCCTTTGTTCACACTTAAAAGGCTTTCACGATTATGAGAGGGCCCGCTTTCGATCCCTCACCGTACAGAGTGAAGAGCCTGCCTCGGACGTGGGCCGTATACGGACCGTCAAAGCTCTTAGCGAACGGACGAAGTTCCACATGCTAATCAGTAGCGCCCAGCACATCCCCTCCCTGGATCCTCATATTCGGAAGGATGGAATTGCCTGCGTAAGAATGCAGACCGCGGATGATCAAAAGATGTTCGACGATCGATTTGATCTGATCTGCAAGATCGAGGGCTTTGAGAGCGGCGATTGGGTTCTTGGTAGATCTAAACCACCTTCGAACCCAGTCACACCGACACGAAATTTGAAAGTCTTTGGGTGTGATAATAATGTTTTCTCGCTTCGTGCACATGGTGAGTTTGAATATATTCAGCTCAAAGAGCAAAACATTGTCAATTTCTGCCAGGAGCAGAAGAAACAGCAAGATCAGTTCGATTTGATAGTCCTAGATTGTAGGCAAAAGTCAATGCTCGTGGATTTGGCAGGTCGTGACCTTCTCCCCTGGATCCAATCGGTCCTTGAACAAGTCAGTAAACTCTTGTGGGTCTCTGTCCAAGCCGATGCCTGTCCTTTCAGCAACGTTGCAGGAAGCTTTGTACGCACAATACAATCAGAGCATCCGTCAATGAAAGCGGCCAGTCTGGTAATCCAAGATAGCCAGGATTCTTCATTCCTGGGCAGGACGATCTTCGAGGTATTCAATAAGATGACCCATGAGAGTAATGAGGTAGAAGTTGTCGCACAAGGGCAACGAGTATGTGCACTTCGCTACATTCCTGATGACTATATGTCTGCGTCTGTTGGAGTCATACCACCTCACGTGTCGGAAGGGGCTCTTGGCTCCAGCAGCTACGAATTGTCTTTGGTGGGTCCGGCTAGTGCGGTCCTACTCTCGAGCCGAGACAACAAGCTTGTCGATCCACCTACCGGATCATCAAACGTCAGTATCAAAGCATCCATCATAGATTTCGACGACACTGCGTTCTTCGCAGATGTTCATCCCCGCAGAGGGAGCTGGACCGGTCTTGGACAATTTTTCGTGGGCACAATTCGCTCCGAAGGACATGCTGAGCTCAAGGTTGGCGACCTCGTGGCTGGATGGCATCCTGGCGCCCATAAGTCCAACCTGCAAGTTCCCTCATGTCAGCTCAAACGTGTTCCAGAGGGTATGCCCCCAGCCGAGGCCGTTGCGCACTACGCTACCTATGCTATGGCGTTTGCTGTTGTTCGTGGGACTGCAAGAGCTCGAGAATCTGAGACAATCCGAATTCAACTGCCAGAACTTCTAGCAGAAGCTTTGACAAATGTTTGCCAGCTCCTGAGGATTCATCCAATATTGAACGCTTGGAGTGAGGCCGATTTCCTGGTGACAAGGGACAGCACACGTGGGCTACTGGTCAATGGTAGAATAGTCTCTGTTGAGAACTACATGACTTCAGATGATTCGAATCAATGGTTAGACAAAGTCATGTTAGATTATCGACGATTACAAGGTCCACTAGTGCTATTTGATTTCCGGGACTTCCAGAACGCATTTGAAGTCACGAAGACGGGTCCGGGAATATCTGTCCTTGATCATGGCGAAAGCCTGAATATTCAAGGTTCTCTGCTGAGATATATACCGACTGACAATTTGTTTCGATCAGATGGCGCTTATGTGATTCTAGGCGGTCTTGGAGGTCTTGGTCGATATCTTATGAATTGGATGGTCAAAAAAGGAGCTAGATACCTAGTCACGATCTCTCGCAGCGGTCTCGACTCCATGGACGCAGGCCCAACAGTCACGGCAATTCGAAAACTTGGTGCTGAGATTCGAGTATACAAAGCGGATGCGTGCAACGCAGATGTAGTAAGCCGGGCGATGATGAAAGTTCGGAAGGAAAGACCTATCCGAGGTTGCCTGAATATGGTCTTAGTGCTGGATAATTCTCCCTTCATGACCATGAAGGGCTCACAGTGGGACAGAGCTTTGCGAAGTAAGGTTGACTCCACATGGAACTTGCACCAAGCTACTCTTTCCGATAAACTTGATATGTTCATTATGTTCTCCTCAATCTCTTCAATTTCTGGCAACTGGACTCAAGCAAACTACGCCACAGGGAACTCGTTCCAGAATGCTATGGCGGTCTATCGGAAATCGCTGGGCCTTCCTGGTATTTCTATTGCACTGGGGGCTATGAGCGGCATCGGGGTTTTGGCAGATGATCATGATCTCCTGAGGACTCTCTCACAAAATGGACTCAAAGCCCTTCAGCCGGACGAATTCCTCAAGATCATGGAAGCTGCCGTCTTCGAGTCTCAGCATGGTGAGCGACCCCTGCTCAGCGTGGGTTTCGAAATGTTCAAGACCATTGACGATGTCGTACAATCTCGTCCTGAGCAGAATCAACTGTTCTGGACGGAGTGGCCTGAATTCGGATTTCTTCTGGATCACAAATTCAGCACTACTAGAGCTGTCAAAGCCATATCACTTCGAGAGCAACTACAAGAGGAAAGTGGTGACACAGCTCACGAAACATTACTGCAAGCGTTTCTTCTTTGTCTCAGCGGCGTTCTTGGGTATGATGTTGCTAGTCTTGATCCTGGATCATCACTGGCCTCTTATGGAGTGGATTCGCTCAACGCAGTCTCTTGTCGTTACTGGTTCTTCAAGAGTAGGTGATTACTGAAATGAAGCAATTTCAATGCCGGCTAACGCAAAATAGAGCTCAAAATAGATGTGCCCGTCTTCGATATCTTAGGTTGTCGATCCATCAAGGAGCTTGTCTTGAGAGTTCAGAAGAAGCTTGAAGATCAATTCAAAATGACAGGAGCTTCTCCTATTCCTCAACCCATCAAACAGCCCAAGGAGTCCTTGTCTGTGCGACCAATCTCTCGCTCACAGAGTCGCCTGTGGTTTCTTCATAGATTCCTCCCTGACAAGACGATTTACAATCTCCTTCTAGTTTGTCATATATCGGGAACGGTAGATGTCAAGCTCTTTACTGAGACCTGGTTGATATTTATTCAACGCCATGAGATACTACATTCAAAAATCGTAAATACAGCAGACGGCTTGCAACAGCTTCCCAAGACAAGTCCCACGTTTTCCATTTTTGAAGTTGAGGCTACAGAAAACACGTTCCAGAGTGAAGTAGAGTCAATTACGGAGGCTGCTCGATCACTGGTCTTTGACCTCGAATCCGGTGATTTAGTACGTTGTTGGCTTCTTAAATCTCCTACGGGCTGGCGCTTCTTCCTAGCCTCACATCATCTTGCTTGGGACCGCACTTCGGTGCCAACGATTTTCCACGAGATCACATCGATCTACAAATCTCTCACCAAGGGAGAGCCTGTTGAGTCATCATTGTCGCCAGTCCCATATCAGTTCATCGATTATACACTTTGGCAAGAGGACTGGATGGCTAAGCCGGAATTGGTCCAACCTCATATTGAGTACTGGAAAACTCAGCTGGATGGCATTCCCGAGTCAATTTCTCTGTTTCCAATGGCTCTTGTCAGTAAGAGACCTTCAATGAAGCAGTACAATGTGTGTTCAGTGCCACTGCATCTTGATTCATCCTTGACAATGGAGATTAAGGCCTTCTGCAAATCAACAGCTGTTACCCCTTTCATGTTCATGGCGTCGGCGTTGACAGCGCTTGTTTATCGCTTCACTGGAGACATCGATATAGTGATTGGTATCGCAGATGGTGATCGTGGTCACACTGGCTTTGATCGGCTTGTAGGATTCACGATCAATATGCTGGCCATCCGCAGCAAAATCTCGAAAAATATGCCGTATAAGACGCTACTAGAAGACTACCGCAATGCATGCCTGGAAGCCTACGAGCACCGTGCGATACCGTTTGATTACCTCTTACAACAGATCCAAATCCCTCGACGTACTAGCCACAGTCCTGTCTTCCAAGTTACTATCAATTACCAAATTCAGGGAGCATTTCCTGAATGTGATTTCGGCGACTTCAAGTTTACAGGGTATGATCACTACAATGCAAAGTCCCAGTCAGACTGGATGCTCGACGTTGAGGAAACATTGTCGGGTGATCTGCTCTGTCTGTTTAGCTTTGATACTTCGTTGTATGACGATGCAGCAATCTCGAGTTTGGCAAGTACATACAAGGTCTTAATTGAAAACATCTTGGCAAGTGAAGGACAGGCAAACTTAGACAGCATCAACCTCGTCCCAGCTGAAGACCAGAAATTTATTGCTTCTGTATTGCAGCCAAGCTTCGAGGACGAACCTTCACTCAGAGACTTAGAATCCAATCTCTTTCCAACGCTCTTCAGCAGTGCTGTCTTGGCCCACCCAACAAAGCCGGCTGTCATTGATGATACGAGAGTTCTCACATGGAATGAACTAGACGTTGCAACTAATCGTGTGGCAAGGTTTCTGGTTGACTCGGGCACTCAAGTCGGAGAAAGTGTCGGTATCTGCTGTGAAGGGACCATTGACATGATTATCGCTATGTACGGTATTATCATGCCCGGCTGTGTATACGTCCCAATTGACCCCGATTTTCCAGAAGAGAGAATGTCATACATGGTGGAGGACACTAAGGTGGAGCATGTGCTTGTCGACCGAGTTGATGGTAAACCGTACCAACGGCTCATCGCCTGTGGTATTCCGTCTGCGAACATCCATGTGATTGGTGATATTACGACAGCTGCCAAGATTGCGTCTGCATCATTCCTGGATCGTAAACAGGCCAAGTCAGATGCGTTTTGCTGCATCTTCACTAGTGGCAGCACTGGACGTCCAAAGGGAATCTACCTTGGCCACACGCAACTTCGATATCAAATGGAGGGCTATCACGCTCGTATTGGGACCAACAGCGAGGATCGAATCCTTCTCTCGTCAGCGATGGTATTTGACATGTCACTGACCTCAATCTATGGCACTGTGCTACATGGTGCAACCATGGTCATTGCTTCCAGAGATGGTTTGTCTCTCACGTACTTTATACATTATAGCTAGAAGCTTACATTTGTAGCACGATATGATCCTGCCAAAATGATAGAACAACTCGTCGAAAGACGTGTTTCCAATTGCACTTTTACCACAACCCAATTGAAAGTGCTTTTCACAGCAATTAATAAGGCCAAGCTAGTTGAATGGAAAAGCCTGCGCAGTATTGTAGTAGGAGGGGAACAGATCCCACCATGGGTAGTACGAGACTTTCACAATTTGAATTTACCGCAGGCGTCTATTTTCAATGGCTACGCTCCGGCCGAGACGACCGTTTGCAACTCCTTGAGACGGTAAAATTGCCATCCGAGTGATGATCACGAAGACGTAAACTGACTGGAAGACAGATTGCTCCCAGAAGACGCAAAGAAGACAGACATACCTCTGGAACGGCCTCTATTTCCCTCGAGGTTTCACATCCTGGATGAAAATCTTACCCCTGTACCTGTGGGTGTCAGCGGCGAAATGTACATTGGAGGACCGACAGTCAATGAAGGTTACGTAAATCGTGACGAAATAACGGCAACAGCGTTCCTACAAGATCCATTTGTCACGCCCGCAGAACTCGAACAAGGCAAGGGCAAACTATACCGCACAGGTGACTCCTTCCGCTTAATGCGCGACGGAACCATCCAGGCCCTCGGACGTATTGGGGGACAGCGCCAAGTCAAAATCCGCGGTATGCGCACGGAACTCGATGAAATCGAGAGTGTCATATATGACGCATGTCGAGCGGTCGAACATTTGGACGTATGTCTTATCGCTCTCGTGGCTGTCGTATATCACAAGACCAGCAGGGGTGAAGGTGTGCTCGCGGCATATTTGGCTGCTCTGGAAGGTGCTGAAAACGATGAAAGGCAGCGCCGGTCAGTCAAAGCCTATCTGCGGCTCAGAATGAAGGCTATACTGCCTGTTCACATGATTCCCAGTGCATTTGTCTTTGTCCCTCGTCTTCCACAGATGGTGTCTGGGAAAATCGACTACAAGACGTTACTCACATGGGATCCTCCGGCTCCAGAGACTAGCATGCTTGGGTTCCCCATAAATCCCGAACCGCTGAACGAGCTTCAGTCAGTCATTGCCGCTGTCTGGAAAGACGTCCTCCATTTCGAGGGCGAGCTATCGTCGGCTGACGAGTTCTTTGCCCTGGGCGGTCACTCTCTCATTTTGCTCCATGTTCATGATGGAATCCAAGGAAAATGTGGCGCAAACCTATCTCTTGCAGACATGTTCGCTGATCCTACTATTGGGGGAATGGAGAAGCTGGTCCTTGCTCAATGGGGTTCCGAGAAGCACAATACACTTGGACATAGCACGCACGATGCTGCTATTACTTTTGCAGCTCTTGGGACCAACCAGTCGTTCGTTGACTGGAGGAAAGAGGGTTCTCTTCCGTCAGACGCTGACTGGTATGCTGAACCATGCCCAGTTAGATCAGCTTCTGTTGTCGCTATCACAGGGGCTTGCACAATGGCAGGAGCTCACTTCATCCACCACGTCCTCTCTGGAAGCGACATGAAGATCTTCTGCATTGCAAGCGAAGCGCCAAGTGATTACGCCGCGCGATCCAGTGTTATTGATACCCTAAAGCATTGGCGGCTGTTCGAAAGTATCTCGCTCCAATCATTCCAAAGACTGACTGTATATAGGGGTAGTCTATCACACCCCACACTTGGATTGACAGTCGAACAAATAGAGAGACTCGACCATGAAGTCCACGCTATCTATCAGCTCGACTCGGAAGTTTCGCTCCTGAAGCGATACGAGAACCTGCGTGCAAGCAACGTCGGATCCCTCCGCTTTCTCGTTTCCCTCGCCCACGGCCAAGTCAACAACACCAAATCTCTCAACTATCTTTCCACGTGGGGCGTACCGCATCTTCAAGCATGGAACGAAACCGAGCTCTCAACCCCCGAATGGCTCACTACCGAAGTCGAAATGACAAACATGAAACCCAGCGCCGATGGAACACTAGGCTACCTTAAAGCCCGATGGGCATGCGAGTCGATCCTGTACCACGCCGCGCGACGCGGCATCCCGGTCAACATCTTCCGTTCCTGCATGTGCGGCGGCTCTCCAGCCTCGGGCGTCCCGCTCGCCCGTACGGACATCAACCGCCGCATCCTGGAAGGCAGCCTGCAAGTGGGCCTAATGCCGGATTTCAACAGCGCGCGCGGCGGTGGCATGACCTGGATCACGGCCGATTTCCTCATTCAAAGCATGTTGCATCTCTCTCAACGCCCCTCCGGACCCAGTGCCAACGCAAGAATCCATCATCTCGTTAGCGATAATCATGTTCCTTATACGGAGCTCGCGGGGATCTTGGATGTTTCGTATGCCCGAGAGAAGATGAGGACTGTGAGGCCGGAGGAGTGGTTCAAGGCGCTCAGGGCGTGTGGGAATCCCGAGATGACTATGCAGGCGGAGGTGTTAGAAAGCTGGTGCTTGGCTGGGTGGGTGCCGTTCGGTTTGGAGGCGAAGGGGACGTTGGAGTTGCTGAGAAGAGAGAAGGGGCTTGTGCCGCTGGAGATGGGGAGGGAGACGTTGCTGAAGCTTGTGGTTGGGGAGAAGGGATTTTAGATTCCCGAAAGCGAGAGAGGGTTTTGTAAGATTCATTAGGCAGTGGTTACGAATGCATCTCCTTTGTTACCACTTATGGTGGCTTTGGGTAGCTTACCGCTTTCAGACTGTGATATTGACAAAGCTTATGTTGCCCGAGCACGAGTCCGTTCTTGAATTAAAACACATGTGCGATTCGTCAGCGCTATAGAGAATAATGGCGATAGAATTATCGACGCAAATACGCTGGCGTTTTGAGCCAATTGCTAAGCGTATACAAGAGTAAAGCCCGATGAGTCCTTTACGCCTCGCTCGTAACTAAATTAATATCCAGTCCTATAATAAGTTTTAAAGCTTCTTGCAAGATCTTAAAAAGTATTTAAAAGACTTTAAAAATCTATCCTTGCATCGACAAGGATAAAAGGGATATCGACGCGAGCCTTGTAAATTGAAAACCATGCAGCGACAGCGAAGAGTCGTTGCCTAACGGCTTTAGTCTTGAGTCCGCAGCGAACTTAGGCGATGGAAAATCGATCTGAACGTTGACGTTCATCATAGACTAATGTATATTGCACCTCCACCTCCACCTGAAGTTGCCGCCAAAGCATAGATGAGCTTGGATGTGTTAGCGTAGCACAGTGAGATGAAATGTCATCAGGGGACACGACGTTCAAGATAGTCGTAGGGCAGCTACCACCACAAAGTGGAGTGATTAAACGCGTACTCTATCTGTCATTTCCGACAAATCAGGGATTTTCTCGCTCTTGATGCTGGATCGACAGTTCTATGACCGGAATTGCTAGCCGACGGTTCGTCAAGGAAAACGATTACTGCCATATCTTGCATCAACGGGTGTATTGCTCCAAGCAATGAGCCTTTTTATTAAGCCATGCTCCTAGCAAAAGACATTGCCGACGATGTGTGCACTTTTCACGCAGTAGCCGAGGTCCCAAGACCATTTCCTCCCAATTCTTCGCAGGGAGCTGGTACCCAACAAGCAGATACCTCTCAACATGCAAAACGCTCCAATGCCGCTGAAGTATATCAGCACGATTGCAGGAGCGCCCACGTCAGCTAAACCATGTCAGAAATTGTGAGATTGGGTAGACAGTACGGTAACAGGCAGTTCGAGAATTGAAAATTTAAGTGTGGTGGATGTGAAGCCGATAGGTTCTGCCGTTCGGCTCGTCCGCTGACGGCTGAGGACGGCAGGGACTCAAGATCTTCACTAGGGCAATGTCCCTTTCATGCATGACTTTGCTAAATTGTTGTATTGTCTGACATTCCCGCCGTGTGGAGATCCGACATGCACAAAGGTGAGTGCATGACTTGAATGGCAATTTGAAAAATCTACACCAGTGGTACTGACATAGCGGTTGGTATTACCGGGCGTAGAAGTTCTTGGTTCATGCTTATATACATTAATACTTTTTTTCCAATTCATTCTCTAAAAGTGAAGCAAAGGAAATTGTTCATGCATGAGCCATACCATCCAATGGTCTTTGTGATTTGTAATAAGAGTTTGATCGACGGGCCCTCCAATGTTGTGTCGTATGCAAGTCTAATGGATTAAATCAATAAAGAGATAAGACCGAAATCGTGGCGGACTTTTGCAGCTTCCCAGACAACCTTGGCGCCGAGACGGTCCAACCTCTGATCGCCAACCGCCTAATGTTGTCATTGAATGAAATATGTGGCATCTAAGGTCGTCGCGAAGTTTAAAGCTCGTAAGAACGGAATCCATAATTCGTAATACAGTCATGAATTCTGTACATGTCGTATAAGGACGTTACGGATATTCTAGGCATGTCAGCATGCTGACATGGTTGTGCGGTTCGTCACTGACCTAGGGGACGATCTGACCCATGGAGGAATCGCGTATCATGAAAGGGGTTGGGTCCAGATTAGGAATCATCTGGCGCATGCTTTCTGCCAGTTCATGATACCCCCGGTCAACAGCAAGATCTATTGCGTGCTTATTGTCGGCGTATCTTCGAAGATCGACCTGGGCACCGGATTCGAGTAGATGGCGGATTATTTCAAGCTGGAAGTCCACGCTCTCAATGGCGGCGTGCAATGGCAGAGCTGAGCAACGCGTGATATCTGGATTTACAAGCGCATTATAATCTGTTAGGTGTTTCACAATGTTGAGATTTCCTCCTCTATGGCAGTTTTAGCAGAGTGGCATGAGTGGTAATGAGGTTTCAAATACCTAACAGCCACCTCGAGAGCAGTATGCCCGTAGTCATCTCGAGTGTTGGCGTCGGCCCCGTGAAAAAGCAGAGTAAGACAGCAAGACTCGTCTCCATTCGCTACTGCTGCAAATAGAGCAGTCCGGGTATTAAGGTCCCTTTCTTCTATGTTGACTCTCACTTCCGCAGTATTTGATGGCGTACTGAGAGAGGGTTCTTGGTGGGAGGAGCTACAGTCGTTAGGATTCGACAAGAGTGCCATGATGATGCTTGGGTTTCTATGCTGTACGGCGGCATGTAGAGGGGGAACGTGTAGGTTCGATTCAACATGATTGCCACCGACCGTCTCATTCCAACGATTTTCAACGACACGCCTGATGGACATGGACGAGATTGGGAATGACTTGGCCAGTAGGGGGACAGGGTCTACTGGAGAAGGCAAGATTGACGTTTTGTGCATGGCGGCAATCTTCAAGAGGACATCTTGAAAATCCCATTCATGGCCCAGCTCTTGAAACATATGGGCTATCTTCAACAAGATATACCGTTTCCGGTTGTCGTAGAGTCGGGGGTACCGGTCCAACGCGACAACAAGCGCAAAAAGTATCCATCGGGCCAAGTGAGGTTCATTTAGGGCAACAGCTTCGACAGCGATCCCATGTATAAGTAGGAAGAGATCATGCAGTTTTTCTTCGATCGATAAGTCATGATATGGTTGTTGAGCTCCATGAGCGTGACAGTAGACAATGGCGGGCTGAGATACGTATGCCAGTGTGTTTCCTAGGGCATGAAACTCGTGTAACCTGACAACGGATTCACAGATCAGTACCTCTCATTGAATACTTTCGTACGGGCATGATTGTACAATGAGATAGCCTTCTCTTCAAGATCCTTTATGGACGTTCTGCTCAATGACCTTCTCCCTCCTTGGATCCGGTGAGCATCCGGCGGCTCATTATTTTTCCCTTTGTTACGGCGCGTAGGAGGAGTAATGTTTGAGGGTGACCACACTATTGATCGTTCCAAGTCTTCCCTCGGTCGTCCTTTTGCTTGATTGCTCCCCACAACAGCTCCAATCTCCGGCACTTCGGCTTGCCGCCGGATAACTGCAGGATCATCGCTGTATCTCACATTCGGTCCACAAGGTAGGTCACGGGTCTCACAGAAGTCACACCTCTGCTGACGATTGTCCCAGTCGCGGTTATGGGGGCTGCACTGCGAGAACAGAAGAATTTAGTCATAGTTCTCTGTCTTACTCTACTGCCCCTCGTGCCTAATTGTCTCGGATAAATCCCGGTCCGAGAGTCCTCATCAGGCTCACCTTTTTCCTTCGTTGACGGCAGACGCTACACTTCTCGGTGTGTCGCGTGTTGGTCTCTGGCCTAAGGCTGTTGTTCATGGCTACATATTGGTGGTGATGTGGAGAAAGATGAAGGAGCAAAGGCTGAGAATCTCTTCCAAAGGAACTTGGGAGACAAGGCAACCCGTGTCTTGGGGGAGAGGCTGTGGCTTTCAAGTCTACCCTCAGGTAGAGTGAGGCTCATCACACACCTGACTTGTCCAAGAAACGTCACGCCTGTATGGTTAGCGAACGATCGCTCAGGCTTTGCGAGGTGTGCATCCATTGGATCAACTCTTACAGGCCTCGTCACTGCATGGGCACTCGATGCAATTGCTACATGCAACCATTTCGCGCGCTTTCTCTCATCTTAGCTAGACTTTGCGGCGCATCGCCTATCTCTTACCCATCTTCTGGATTGTCGCGTATTTTCGCTTCGTCGCTTGCTTATCGCGCTACAGATTGACCACCGGTACCGTTTCTTACGCACGCAAAGCAGGGTGTTGATAATTCCAGATCTGCTTTTAACGCAGGAATATATTTCGCAAACGCAAGGCTGCATACTCCTGACCTCCCACCGTCCCAAATTATGGGGCGCTTACCGTTGACAGGTAGTAGCCTTGTCTCACTATCATTCCATTTTCACCGATCGGCGTGTCATCATTACACCGGTGACTATATGTCTCTGGCCTCCGTCCAGTTCTTCTGCAGGATTACGGGATTTTTCCTTGTCGTCAAGTTTGTCTGAAAATGCAGAGTACTGGAGATGCCATCGTCGAGTGTGTTCAGATCTCCACTCCGACCTTTGTCATACTCACCGTTTCGATAGCATAATTTTCGTTGGGGATCCGACAGAGCAGAGTATCCCAGAATGGGAAGCATCCTTTGGTCATTCACATTGGTTTACAGAAGAACTCCCAAAACGCTTTGCGAACACACGATCTCTGTACTACAAATATCACAATCAAAGCTCTCGCGACACTAAGATTGAAATCGTAAACCACGCGGCGCATGGCCTTTTGTCTGAGTGGGCAAAATTCGAAGCACAACCGCCTACTAGACCATTGACGGCCCCTTTCAAGAAACCTGGAGACCGAAGCAATGGCGTACATCGACCTGTGCTCTTTGTCTGCCAGAGCCTTGGTGGTCCTGTAGTAGAGGCAGTATGAGGTAGTGCGCTCGTGGATATTGACATCATTAATTTTTGATAGGCTTTACTCTTGAGTGAGTCAGAGGAAAAATTGCGTGCGTTATCTAGGAAAACATTCGGCATAGTATGACCCCAGACGCGGCCAAAGTAGGGACCCAAAAAAGAGCTAATGCTTACCATAGATCTTTCTCGGCTCTCCTCATACTGGCTCTACGCAAGGATCGATTACAAGCTTACTAGAGACGCCAGATCCTTCGGACAGTACGCACTCCGTCCCTCAAACAAGGCAGAATGCCACGAGTGATAAGCAATCAGCTCGACCCATCCCAGAACGTCGTAGGCCCGATCAACCCTACATACGCGTTTATTTCTGCCAGGAGGCATCAACTCCATGTCCTGGTGCCAGGGTTCGTATCCCTTCTTTTACTGTCGTCGGATTTTTCTACGGGCGTCTTTCTGCTTTACCACTCCCTCAAAAACTTATGATCGTGCCAGGAATTCCACCACCAATGTCTATGGTCTATGCTCCCTCAATCTTGGCTATTCAAGGGTACTGAAAAGCACTACGTAATTCCGAGGACGCTACCTCAAGACATCACTGAAGCCAACATCGAGCGGGCGATAGTTCGTTTAAATGAAGGTATGAATATCTCAAGATGAGATGTCACAAAAGCTCAATAATCTATAGAAGTAGCGAGCTATCAAGAAGATTATTGTAGATGTCTCCAGAGCGAAGACTCACTTCTACACGCATATCTAAAGGAACGATCCGCGACCAGCTGCGAGTGGCTGGTCAATCTTCAAATATACCAAAAGTGGATGAATGAAACGGGGAGTCCTCTACTGTGGCTTAGAGGTCGGTCTGGAGTAGGCAAATCGACGCTTTGCTCAACAATAGTAAAGGACCTACAGGAACGACAGGAGCAGCGTTGCGCAATTGCATTCCTCTTCTTTGACTCCCGCAAAGGCGAAGTCAGCTCGGCGCGATACATCTTGAAGGCTCTTGCTTATCAATTAAGAGAATTCATGCAGCCCACGGGACCAGAATGTCTGCTACGTAGGACCATCAAAGAAGGCGAGAAGTTTACTGAATCGCTGTCTCTGGAGTTATTTCAACGCAACCTCAGGGCAATCTTTGTAAACATCCGCGCTCCAGTGTTTCTTATACTTGATGGTCTCGACGATGATGATGGGCTCCAAAAAATCATCATGCACGAGATTCTCCGAGTTAATAGGTCAAGAGAACACTTGAACATTTTCCGTTGTGTCATGTCAAGTCGCTTTGCGTGCAAGGCTAGGATCAGCCCTGAGGATATCATTCAGATTGACTTGAGCACTGAGCCGGGAGTCCAGCATGACATGTTCAAATTTGCCACAACTCAATTGGCCACTATCTATGAGCCTTCACCAAAACAAATGGTGTCCGTTTTGGCTCTCGCTAAGCAGCTGTGCTCCCGTGCCAATGGAATCTTTCTGTGGCTGGCACTGGCTATCAAGGACATTCAGAGCATGGAATCTCGTCCAAATCTGCTACAAATAGTCAATTTGTTACCAGCTAGCATTGATGCATTCTACCAGAGGGCATTGCAACAGATTCCACCGCAGGATGTTGAGACAGCCCAGAAGGTTTTCTCATGGCTGACAGTTGCTAGTCGGTTTCTCTATCTTTCGGAACTTCGAGAGGCTTTGGCGGTTCAAGCTGACCATTTTCAGATATCTGAGCAGCCGCCATTTGCTGGCAAAGTACTTAGTCTACCCAATACACAAGCTGAGTTACACCGCATTTGCGGATGGCTTGTGACCATCACGACGGAAGGCATTGTTCGGCTAAGACACCCGACTTTGCGTGACTACCTTCTTCCTGCGGTTGAAATGTCGAATCATCCTCGTCATCCAGTGCTCGCCGCCCACGAAATTCTGGCGCGGGCTTGCTTGGCACTGCTGAGCCGAGTCCTGGAAGATAGATCCTCGCAGCAGCTAGGCAGAGGGATGACCTCATCCTTGACTAAATATGCAGCTGTCAACTGGTCGGTCCATTATCGTCTATCCGAGACTTACAGCAGGAATCTTGCCGGCACACTGCAGCGCTATCTACTTGTTACACTTGACCACGATTGCCAGGCTTTCTCAATACCCAGTAGTAGACGGTCCATCCAAATGGCTAACACTACGCTTCGAATTTCTGCCTTCTATGGTCTCGTGTCTCTGACTCATTTGTGCCTGCAGATGGGTACGGACCCACATGGTGGTTCTTGCGTTATTTGTGAAACACCACACGCCATCGCCGCAGGACGTGGGCACTTGGAGGCCGCAAAGATTCTTAGGCAAGGGACCGCGAATCCTGTGTCAAGATTGAGCTACAGCTCAGAGGAAATGATTCACCTCGCTGTAGCTCGAGGGCTCGCAGATGCGGCGAAATCACTCCTGGAGCGCGGCGCTGAGGTAGATGCTGTCGACCACAATTCGGGGAAAAGTTTACTACACGTTGTTGCGGAGTCCGGTAGATTGGATCTGGTCAAACTTTTGATGAATTACAACGCGAATGTGAACACAGTTATACCAACAACGCACGAAACCCCTCTACACTTGGCAGCTGCTCATGGACACCTACACGTTGTCAAGTACCTGGTTGATGGCCGTGATCCCACAGTGAGGGAATTAGAGCTATACGATTCGATCGTGCAACAACCCTATTATCAGTCGTGGACAGAAGAATTACTTACGAACGAGGGAACAGCAGAAAGCATTCTTTGGGAAGTCGAAGCGAGGGACACTGTAGAGGAGGACATTGGAAAGTTGCGGTCCTGCTCAGCCAGATATTCGAATATCGATTTGCGTACTTCTACAGGACGCACAGCCCTTGACCTCGCGGCCGCCAATGGCTGTGATGATGTTGTTCGATTTCTTCTTGAGAGGGGAGCGGAAATCAAGAGTGAGAGGGATGGTCAATGTACTGCACTGCAAGCAGCAGTAGAAAATGGACATATGGAGAATGTTAAGCTTCTACTCGCAGCAGGAGCGAGTATGCGCCAACCAAACTGCAGGCTAGCACCGACACTTCGACACGCGTGTGAGAAAGGTCATGATGCCGTTGCAAACTTCATAGTATGGCATTGCTTTAACGCAGAACTCTCCGCAAAACAGTCTCCTTGGCCAGTCCTGTGTCTTCCCACCAAGACAACTAACACCGTTGTGCGCGACACTATACACAAGACGAAGCTTTCCACAAAGCTCTCGAAGCTTAGCACACATACCCGATTCAAGCAACGCTTGAGCAAATTGGCGGAGAGGCCGAAAGACTAGACTGGTGCGTGGTGAGATGCATGTTCATTCACCCCAACGCTATTTATTTGAGTCTGTACAACTATGTATTGTGTTCCTGGTTCCGCTTGGGATTATTTCGCATGATATCTTTATATATGCTTTTTTACTAGGTCTGTGCTTTCGTCTAAATACGCCTCTTCAACACACATAGCATATAATTCACATTGAAAAGGCGCCAAAACGGATCATTGTTTCGATCATCTTGAAAACATATACCAATGACTTGTGTTTTCACATGTTTGCTCGAATATCACTAAATTACTCTGGCCTAGCCACGAACAACGCGAGCACATTTATTGATGTATAAGGCCTGGGTACGAACGTCTGGCGCACCAAGTCCATTAAAGGATTCGCTCCCCCAGTACTCTTGACAGGGGCCTTAGATATCCACAAGATATCCCTTGAGTAGTACTCTTACGACAGCCTCCGAATTGTGATGATGAAACGCTTTGGGGTCTCTAACATTCGGCGGTATTTTGTTGCTATATTGAATGTATAATACGTACTAAATCCGTTACGCTATGCTGCAATCGAGTGCGCGCTATCATCATCAAGCGACGCGAGCCAGATAGGCGTGACAAGCGAAAAACCTCCTAATTATCTCCCCCATAGCTTCTGAATACGACTTCCCTCACGGCTTCTATCGAGGACTCGGTCTTTGAGCGTAAGCGATGCTGGCGTCCATTTGCTACTAGTTGCTCCCCATATCCCTACTCGAAGTACAAGAAGCTAGCCTTGCCTCTTGGAAATCGGTCATCTGCAAGTTCCTCTGATTACTCTGTCAGCCTTACTGCTCTTCCGTGTAGTCCCAATACCTCTCTCTCTCAAAAAACCGCTGACATAGGCTCTCTTGACAATCCCAAACCCGTCACCATGGTCCCTTATCCAGCCTTGAACGCCTCGGCCACTCCACCCCTAAACCTAAGCCCCTATCGTCCGTCTCAGCCTTCAGTATCCCAATTCAGTGGCTTCAACCAGAACCAATGGAGCCCCGACGCGATCAGCACGGTGATTTTCGGCGTAATCATGTTCCTAATTGGCATTACTGCGCTCTGGCAAGGCAGACCGAGAAGGACGAGGCATGAACAGGGTACGCCGGGCTCCTTTCATTCCTTTGAGTCAGCTGACAGCGAAGCCCTAGACGAAGAACAAGGCCTCAAGGCCCCCATTGAACACTGGACGGCAGATATACCATATGAAGTCCGTATGGCGGATTATTCCGAGGAATTTGGAAGCGAAAGAGTGGCTGTGGGGATGGATGAGCAAGCTCACGAGGATGACATGGTGGAGCGAGAGTTCGTGAAGATTGGGAGAGGCATGCGGACAGATACGGAGGGTACGTTGGTGGGACATGATGATGACGGGAGAGAGATGAAGGAATTGGAAGGATGATGTTGTTGGCAGAGTTCCACGGTTGTTTGGATCTATAGATTATCACGCAACTTGGCAAACGATTGGTGTCTTGATCGATTCGGGCATTGTCTCCCACAGGATAGTCTGCGCTTTAGTCCTATGCTTCTCCCACAACATTGCTAACAATTCCAATCCTCACGATCCGCACACCGTTCGTGACGCTTAACAGATCCCTTCACGCAAGAGCTGTACCCTGTACCCTGATACGCTCGCTACCTTGGCAGGATCCGAGACAATTAATAAGAAGGGAACGCTATCCTTCGGGAGCTGGACTGTGGATTTTAAATACGTTCTTAGTATGTCAAGCCAAAGATGCCACGCAGAGAAGAAACTGCACTCAAAATCGTCCCCCCTTCTCAAGCTTGAGGAAGAAAATTATTGGCAACTATTTTCCCTAGGCAGCTTCCTACTCGTGATTGGTTTAGATGAATTAATGACGAGATCATGACGCTGGTGAACGCAATTCCCAGCAGTCTTTTTCAGGCGTCATGAGCTAGTGGTGATGGTCCAAATCAGCAAAGTAGCTGCAAAGAAGATGGTCTGAATTGCTGGCGATGCAGCATTTGCAGCAGGAGCCCATTGCGGTTTATGTGAACGGCTCACAAGGGATGCTGTCTTACTGATGTTTATTCAACAATCACGCTCGTAGGCAACCTCCCCCTGGTCCACCGTTATTGAAGGCCTGCCAAGCCGCTAGGATTAGTACGCGCGAGAGACGCGCCAACTGCTTCCCCCAACATGTCAGGAACAACTGCCAAACAAGTCTTCTCACACCAACTATTAGATCTTGACATAGACTCTTCATTCACAATAATGGCGAAAAAGAATCTCCGACGTGGAGCAACAGGTGCGTCGCGCCCTAGGGCCTTCCGCAAGCCTGTTCGACAATCACGGCCCAAAACCATCGACTTCCCTATTGATAAACTGCCTGCGGAACTCGTACATATGATATGTGTCTACCTCAAACCGACAGAAATCGCTAACCTCCGCCTTGTCTCCCGCCTCGCCGGTCCCATTGGTCTAGAATATATGGTCCCCGAAGTCCACCTGATCCTCGCAAAGAACAGCTTCGAGCAGCTCAAAGCACTTGCGGAGCATCCCATAGCCAGAAAATGCGTCACGTCTTTCTTTCTCGAAGCCGACAAACTTGGCGTACTTTCCCGCGAGCATTGGGAGCAGAAAGTCGCCGCTCCGGAATTTTTTGCGTATATCAAAGAACTCCGCAAGCAGGGCTGTCCTTGTCGCCATGCCTCTGAAAGGAGCTTACGGACTTTCAACCGTGAAGTGAACAAACTGAGCTCAATGCCTCGCCATCACTATACTGAACAGCAAATGGAACACGCGTTCGGATTATACAGTGACTTCATTCACTTTCAACAGGATCCACAACAAATAGCTATACAAGAGACGGAAATGGGAGAGGCTATGAAACGTTTTCCCCGCCTGAAAGAACTCACGATGGGAACTCAATTCTGTCGTCGCGAATACTCTGGGAGGTTGAGGAAAACGTTCGAGCCAACCCTCTGCGATTTTCCCCCGACTAGCACGTGGCGAGATAACGAACCAGAACCGTTGGGCATCCAGCCAATGCGTTCCCTTCTTCTTGGAGCCCATCGCGCTGGATTGAAGGCGGAGAGCCTGCGATGTGGTGTAGTCAGCTGGCGGGTTCTCGAACAAGACTGCGAGACTTTTGCCCGCATGAGGGACAGCGTGTCGAATGTTAAGAATCTAGCACTGGAATTCGCCATTTGCGGTATGGAATACGAGGTTGAAGAATGTGCGGAATACCTGAGATCAGGACGTCTCCGAGATCTCGTCACCGCGGCACGGAATCTCGAACGCCTACAAATCGGCTTCCAGTATAACGAACCCATCTGGGCTACCAATCTAGAATATATAGTCGGCGAACACCACTGGCCTTCCCTTAAGACCGTCGATCTCAAAATGATCGGCACCAGCGAGGATGACCTTGTCTCCTTCTGCTCCCGACACGCCAGCACTCTCAAATCCCTCCACCTCACTAGCATCGGATTAGCAGAGGGAGATTGGTTCTCCACCTTCGACAGAATGCGCAAGGTCTTGACGCTGGACCATATGGAAGTGGCAGGACGTTTGGAAGGATTGCCAGAAGACATGGACTTCGAGATGGATTCCGAGGAGTATGCCCCCGATCTCAAGGCGGGCATCGAGACCTATTTCCTGGGTCCGTTTTTGGGTGATGATGAGCTGAGCCTGGATGACTTTCTGGATCAATATCTGCCGAATTCGGATGATTCGTGGTCGGAGCTGGATTCGGACGATTCTTATTGGTGGTGAGGTGATCCGTGTACGGGGATTCTTTGCAAAGCGCTGGCCCGCGAACAAAGAAGGTTTGCTACGATGCTGCTGGCCGGCACGATGAATCTTGGTTACTTTCTCGAGCACTTGGAACGTGCTCAGAGCTGCTTGAATTGCTTCGCTCAGAATGTATTGATCGCGATATAGCTGATAAATTAGCTACGTTTGCAATGCAAATTTAATCCACTGCAAACTTCTTATGATTGAGATTCTTACACCGAATAATTAGGAACATGCAGCAAAAACCGTTGACCAGAATCGACTGACTCTCCGTATCGACTTTGAGACAAGAGCTGCTTTTTGATTTACAAACGGTGGAAGAGCGTCTCTAAACATTGGAATATCTCTAGATCTAGCAGTAGTATAGAGCCTTGTCCCAACGCTCCAATTCTCAGATCTCCCATAATCCTTCCTCGGGTACTAGTACATTTGCGTAAAAGTCATACATCGCATCATCCCACAACGCTACCCGTCCTCCTCATCGTCCTCTCCCATCCTCAACCCCCCCTCAACCACCACCCCACCCCTAACCCACTCCCTCTCCTTCACCTTCTCCAACCCCCACCTACTCCTCGCCCTCGCCAGCAGCCCCTCCACCACCTCCCTCGCACCCTCCAACTCCCTCCCCTTGACCCCATCCCACTCCCCCTCCGCATCCGCATACCTCACCCACTGCCACTCGCACCTCGCGATGCGATGGCTCGTCGGGCTCTTCCTCCTGGCCCCCGGCACAGGATCGAACGGCAACCTTCCTTCCATAATGGCGTACAAAAGGACGCCGAGGGCCCATGCGTCCGTGGCGCGGCCGTCGTACTCTTGGCCGATGAGCACTTCGGGCGCGGCGTAGTCTTCGCTGCCGCAACGGGTGTCGAGGAGGGGGGATTCCGGGGGGCGAGGGATCCAG
The DNA here is from genome assembly GCA_018257885.1 of Parmelia sp. 050094. Taxonomy (NCBI): domain Eukaryota; kingdom Fungi; phylum Ascomycota; class Lecanoromycetes; order Lecanorales; family Parmeliaceae; genus Parmelia; species Parmelia sp. 050094. The sequence continues at coordinate 61,302 of JAEUBB010000129.1, read as the reverse complement.
CGGCCGAGACCGAGGTCGGTGAGGGTGACGATGGGGGCGGGGTAGGTTTGCCAGTTTGTGGTCGTGGTTGCGAGGGAGGAGGTGGGGATGTTGACGAGGACGTCTGGGTAGATATGTTAGCATGATATGTATAGAGTCTCTTTGGTGCACTGCGGGTATATACTTTCGAGCTTGATGTCACGGTGTACGATGTATTGCAGATGCAGATACCGGACAGCCGCAACCAATTCCGAGAACATGCGGCGGATGAGGCTCGGCGTTAGGATTTCAAGCTTCAAGCTTGCCAACTCGAAGAGGTCTCCCCCGGCGCAGTAGCCGAGGACAAGAAAGGCTTGTCGTTCACACATTCTGACAGCTTTGAGGTGCACTAAGGATGGATGTTGTATTGACTTCATGATTTCCAATTCACGCTTTATAGAGATCTCTATCTTTTTCTCATCCGCACCTCCGGCTGGGCCTTGCTCACATATCTTGATAGCTACTAGAGACTTCGGGCTGACTTCATTTTCGTCCAGCGTGGTCGACTTTTCCATACCCTCGCTTGTGGCAAGCATCACCGTGCTAAAGGTCCCCTTCCCAAGCTGGCGCAATCCTCTCCACCTTCTCAGCTTGCCTCCATGAACCAGATGGGCCTCGTACAGTAGTGGCAGTGGCCCTTTGGCTACTTTGGGACTTGATGGTGGACTCTCAAGATCTGCACTATCGGCTCCTTGTGTGCTGTCCGGTGGAGTTGGGGGCTTCGGTATGGGTATGGCCAGGCCTCTTTGGATCGCCAGATACTGTTCACGATGCATGTGCTCATCAGGTGGAGATAACGAAGTCGTGACGGGCGGTGCGCCAGATGTCGATACAATGATATTGCGAGATCTAGGAATCTGAATTCCCTCTGGCACGTATTCGCTAACGCTTCGATTCTTTGCATATGCAGCGGCGTTTGCATTGTAGATCTGCACTTGTTCCGTGGTCATATCCCTTGCCATGAGAGGTATCTTGCGCTTTTTAGGAGAGGCTCGCGAAAAGTCCATAGGCTCCGGTAGTACTTCGCCATCTTCCTCTGTAGTAGGTGCGACTGGTGTAGCGCCCCCCACTTCCTCGTCTATTGACCTTCTCCCATACCCAGGAGAGCCCCAACCCGAGATTGGCGAAGGTAATGGAGTCATATCGACCAGTGGTCCTACCCCAGGCGACGACAACGCAGAGCCAGGTGTGAGCGAATCGGCCCTGCGCCTAGAAGAGAAGGCAGATCGAATGCTGGAACTGCGGACAGGTAGACCAGCATTGAAAACGGTCTGTGAAGTCTCGGAGATAGGGTTGCTGCTCACGGACGAAGCAGACTCTTCACGCTTCCTCTCGCTAAGATGCTCGGTTTGTAGTCGTAGTCCAGCACTCTGGGGAGTCGTGACTTGAGGAGATGTTATTGTTGGAAGCGATGGGGGTGTGGTATCAAGAGGGTGGAGGAAGGCATCATACTGGAAGGATGGCGGAGGTGAGAGAATTGGGAACGGTTTGAGAGGATCATTATCATCTGTGGCTTTTTCTTGCTCATATGGGTCGCTGGGAGAGTGGGCGAATCCAAGGGTCAAGGATCCTGACACTACCGGTGGCTGGCTGGCTTTGGTGGTAGACATTTTTTATAAGAGACCCTTTGATACACCCTCTCGCAAGGACCAATAGCAAAGAACCCTGGTTTCAACGCGTCGAGGGAATAACTGCAAGGTATTGCCACTGACGCGTCGGCGAAGCTGATTTCGAGTCTAGAACCTTTGTCGTCGGCAGGCATTGTACGGAGTGCAGGTTAGTGTCGTGCTCCTACAAAGGTGCCTTTTCTTATGTGCACGACATTGAGTTACTCTGCGCCTATTTCACTATGGTCGACAATATCCAGAAATATATATTATATACAACTCCAGAATCCATGTCTTGGGTAAAGGTGAGTGATCTGGCATGCTCCTGTCGAAACCCTTCACGCCTTAGACGTAAAAGCTGCGCCACAAATTTATGGATTGTCTATCATGTTCCTAAAATGCTGTCCACTGTCATCATAATCCTCGCAGTAGTTCATTGAAAAACAAACTTGAGCACAGCTACAGTATCACTCGAAATCCTAGCTTTTATGCAAGCTTCAAATCGACTCTGCATGTAGGTGTTGATGTAGCAGTGTCTCGGGTAGCTCTATGTCTTTATGTCAGAAAGACGGTGTTCAATTGTGTCATTCTATCAATGGCTACTTATTAAATTCCCCAAACAGTAATGCAAAGATGACCGAGTGGTGTACAGGTCTAGGCTCCGAGTCGACGAAGAAAAGATGCATGAGCTCGAACCCTATGGCTTGAAAAGACGGTAGCGATTTCTCTTTTTCTTGCAGACCAGTTGTCATCTAGCTGCGTTGAAGGATCATTTCTTCCGTCTGCTGTAACATTGCTTTGATGATTACGGAGTAATTCTGATCATACTGCCTTTCCCATTACTATCAGCATAAATTTTCATTTTCGAAATCCGTCTATGAGTATCAACAAACTACCAAACCTATCTCCTCTCCGGGCTTGTGTTCGCAATCTTCATCTGCCTGAGAGATCTTTGGACATGATTCAGGCTCTAAGAAAAGCTAATCAGCTTCTGATTTCCCGACAAGATGCCTCCCACGTTGCTCTGCACTCCACTAAACTTGATAAATCCGCAACTCTCGCTCTCCAGATGATTAAACATGGCAGCCAATGTCTTGAACTGCGACCCGCACCGTATCTTATTCGGACAATGATATATTTCTTGCATATGAGCAGGGCTCTTCAGATGCTGATTCAGGCCGGCCATAGCAGCGAACCCGCGACGGCAAAGGTAGCACTGATACGTGTGGCCGTTCCAAGCGTTCTCAGTCGACCAAGTCTCCCCGTGCCATTCCAAGAGGTTATTCGTGATGATGCCATTTCGATCACGCTGTCGTAGGGCCTTGAAGATGCTCTCACGGTTGACGCAGTGGGCATTTGGGCAGGAGCCGGTTTCGAGGTGATGTGAGATGCCGCTGGCGGACGTGAAACCTCGTTTACAAAAGGGACACGAGACGTCGGTGCCGCGATGGGTGCGGGAGTTTTGGTGCTGGGAAGATGATTGTCAATCGCAACGATATATATATGGGCAGGAAAGGAATGAGAGACACACCATGCGGTAATTGTTGGCATTATCGAACTTACGTTGGCACGGCGCACAATAATGTTCCCAGTGACCGAGTGCGTTCATATGCTGCTCGACAGCCTTCTGTGTGTGAAAGGTACGCGTGCATGTATCACATTCCCTCATGATGACTGGAATGTTAGGTATTTCCGTTGGATGATACTGAAATGGTCAGTGGAAGGAAATGGAAAGGGGGTTGAGTAGCATTGGAGCCATTTCCCCATTTCTTGGCCCTTTGCTGAGATACCGATGATTGTGCCCCGCACCCAGCCTCGTTCCTCGTCAGTTATGGTCAGAGTCCCCGCACAGACCGGAACGTCCGGGGAAATGTATAGGCACGTGCACTGTCGCGTATCGGCTGTATTTCTTGCGACTAGTGAGGGTGTGTACCCGAATCAGATCTAAGCGCATTGTCCAGGCAACATTCCAGGCGGTGCCTTCTAGTATCGATAACGCATCCAACGACGACGGGGTTCCCATGTCCGGGGTGTCGGGATCCATAAGGTGGGCGAGCCAGGGGGGTCAGGATGCTAGCAGCCTTGTACTTCTCGTTACAGGGAATACTACAGCAGCAGCAAGCTCTGATGGGGACAGACGATCTTGACTCCGGCGAATCCTTTCTGCAAAATATAATGGTAGCAATATGTATGGATTCTGCGCCGTCATGAGGCCCGCAGCTCATTGATTCTATGTAAGAGGATCTAGCAGAGGTCAGGATGCCAATTCATATAAGCATACTTGGAGGAGATGTCTTACCTCTAGAGCTCCTATCTTCTCCTTCTAAAACTCTATGAATCTCGTTAGACTGATCCCACATGCGGTAACAACTCGTGGAAGCTTGGGAATTCCAATTGGGCAAATCCGAAGTCTACGCATAACATTAATTAAATAACTTACTCTTCTGACGACCGGGACCCAACAAAGAAATAAACAGCGCCTTCCCTATGTTATCGTCAAACGTCTACCCATAATGCTGACAGATGTCTGACAGGGCGCATACCCCCACAGCGTCGCAATGAGCTGTCTTGGCATAGTGACTTGGTTCAAATCATTCTCTACGTCAAAATGGATACATAGCCCAACCAATTCGAAAGTCAATGTTTGAATCTATCTCTTGCGATGCTCAATATAAAGTAAGCAAACAACGGCAGCATTAGCAGCTGTAAGAAGCTTATTTGGGTCCGCCAGCCACGTGCAACAGGTCACTGCATCCTTGTTCGACGACATGTTACGGAGGTCTGCACCAAAAGTCCTGGACAGCGCTAGTATCAACCCTAACCCTACTTTCGGAAGAGAGCCTTAGAAGAAACCTAGGGTTTCTGGGGTTATCGAAACTTAGGGGTACCGTTCTTGGGGCCGGATTAGTATCTTTACTCTAATAGATTAGGGCTGTAACCCCTAGGATAGGTACATATCCGAGGTTCCTTATAAGCGCATTGTCCGGGTAACCTTTTAGGTGGGGTACTATCCGATCTTGGCGTGGGAGTCTTGGCATGTCCAGGACTTTTGGTGCAGACCTCCGTAGATAGGGTTGACGATATCAAGCCATCCTACCTCGTTGATCAGTAGTGCTGCTAATCAGAGGGTTCTCGTCCTTGGATGCAGGGTAAAAAGCGTTCACTCATCTCAATGGACCGCATGGATATTGAAAGGATGAAAGGAAATCAAGTTCTAAGATCGCTCCGTTTCCTCTACTATAAGTATGATTTTATCTGATGATGGCGTAATGCTTTTGGGTCTAGTGGGACCGGCCCGCAGATCTAGGTACTAAGGTATTCTGGTTTGTGAATCTCTGGAATCTGGATCAAGAGACGGGCCAAAAATCTACCTAAGGGTACAACGACTGAGAATAATCAACTACCTTAGTACTCCGTAATTGGGTAAAGTATGCGATATTCAGCGATAAAGTATACTGCAAAGTATGCGACAAGGTCAGGATGACCCTACTCTGTACTGCCGCTCTACCTTGGACCGGATTAACCAAGGTACTACCTACCTTAGCTACTTTACTAATGCTTCTCTAGTGACTCGATCTTGCAACCTACTCGGCTCGCTAATCGACGTTCAAATACATGCAGGTTCGTAAGGAACCTAAAGAAGAACAAGAACAAGAACAAGAAAAAGCGATCCACACGCTCTGAGATGCGAGGATCCTTCCACTAGCCCAACTCTATCAAGCAGATTCAATGTCGTCTTAGCTCATCTTCATGACGAGATTGATTATACCCTCATTTTCATACAAGCGCCACCATGGCTAAGGTACGTGGGTACTCACTCATCCGGGAATCGGTGACAGAAGTCGTTGGACACGTTGGCCGGCCTTATTGGACACCCATCCTCGCTAAGCCCTGCCAACGTGTCCAAAACGACTTTCTTCACCGACCCTCGATCGACCAATTGCGCCCTTAAATACTCATGCTGCCCCCCTCCCTTCTCTGTCGCAATCCCCAGCATCTTCATGTCATTGGCAAAGCCCACGGAGCGAAGTCCCCTGATTGGGCAACCTGTTCATGTTGAGAACATATCTGCCCATGGCAAATCTCCTGACCATGGCGAAAGTGGAGCTTCCCAGCCTATGTCTTCTCGAGATGAGCAGCCTTCCAACACGAGATTGGCATTGGTCATGGGATCTATATGGGTAAGTGAAGCTAGGTTTGCTCAGCCCTAAGTTTGAGGTTGACTGGATTAGATTGGCGTAGTTTTGATCGCCATTGGTCAGTCTTCCACGTATTTCCTTACTTTCTCATGTCACTTTTTTACATGGACCGAACCGCTCAAGAAGACGAATACATAGATTCCACAATCGTTGCAACATTACTGGTCCCCATCTCAAGCTCCTTCTCCTCACTCAAGACCCTGTCCTGGATTGGCTCAGCTTACCTTATCGGCCAATCTGTCACCCAGCCACTCAGTGGTCGCCTTACAGACATATTTGGTCGCCGCGAAGGTCTTCTGCTGTGTAATTTCGTCTTCGGACTGGGAACTTTACTATGTGGCGTGGCTCCGAGCGAATGGATCCTCATCACAGGCCGCACGATTGCAGGCCTGGGAGGTGGAGCTATAGTTACAATCTGCATGTTCGTTGCCGGCGACCTAGTTCCACTGAGGAAACGAGGCGTGCTGCAAGGCATTGGAAACATTGTCATTGGTGCTGGTTCTGGAATTGGAGGCTTGTTGGGTGGCTGGATCAACGGACTTGCAGGGTGGAGGGTGGCATTTCTGGTGCAAGTTCCCTTTGTAATGGTCGGTACCGTGATGGTCTTCTTCACTGTCAAAATCCCAATTAAGACTACCAAGAAATCAGCGCTGAAACGCGTCGACTACCTCGGATCACTCACCCTGACCTGCGCTTTGGTCCTTTTTCTTGTGGGCCTGAATACAGGAGGAAATGTCCTACCGTGGACTCACCCTCTAGTTTTGACCGCGCTACCGCTGTCGCTTGTCTTTCTTCTCGTCTTCGTCTATGTCGAAGAGAAAAGGGCACTCGAACCATTTATCCCGATCAGACTGCTCTTCGACCGTACTGTTGCCTCGGCCTGTCTCAGCTACTGGTTTGTGTTCATGGCATACTACGGCCTCACTTACTACATACCCGTCTACCTACAACTCCTTGGCAAGTCGCCCACCCAAGCTGGTCTCAGGTTCATTCCATTCAGTGCCAGCTCCGCCGTCGGAGCGTTTGGCGCAGGTCTCATCATGAAAGCGACGGGCAACTACTATTACGTCGACAAATGCTCCCACGCGCTGCTTCTTCTCTCCACAGCACTTACAGCCACCATGAATGCAGGCACAGCACCGACGTACCCTTTCATCTATCTGGCCATCTTCGGCCTGGGAATCGGCGGCATCCTCGTGACCACGCTCATCGCTCTCGTCAGCGCCGTGGAGCAAGAAAACCAAGCAGTCGCCATATCAGCCGGATTCGCCTTTCGATCTACAGGCTCCGTCATCGGCCTTACCGTAGCATCCGCTGTTTTCCAGAATCTACTGCGTGTCAAATTGCACAAAAGTATCGGTAGCATGGCAGACGCCGAGGGCATCATCAACAACATTCGGGAGAATTTTCACGAGATTGCTCGACTACCGGCTGAATTGAGAGCACCGGTGCAGCAGGATTACATGGAGGCTGTGCAAGGTGTTTTCATCGTTGTCTGTGGCTTCAGCATCTTGGCGGCTGTTTCGAGCTTGTTCATGAGGCAACATAAGTTGCATGCGAATCTTGACAGATCGTGAGGGAGGAGGGAGATCGGAAGACTTCGGCATGCTAGTACTAATTTTTTTTTTCTCCATATGGCACGATTCTCCTCTTCAATAGTCATCTTCAAATCCCTAAATACTGTACCTCTTTAATTCCCTCGCGCATCCCCCAGTAGCTCAGCCTATCCACAGACTTCGAAGCCATCACTAGAGCTCTCACCTTCTCCACCTAGTCTACTAGAAAAAAATATGAATCGGTGCATCTCACCCCCCAACAAGAATACACCTACCCCCATACGCACAACAGTATCACCCTTTCCTCCCGTCCATCCTACCATCCATCCATCCATCTACGCATATTCCCCCCAAACCAACTCATCGAATCGAAAAAAACCAAACGCATGAAAAGCCCCCTTTACACATCCAACGACTGCAGCTAGTAGAAACATTCCGTCTGTACGAAATCCGCCAAGACAAGTTCCACACGCTAGCCCAAATCTGATTTGGCACTTGTCGCTAAGCTCGATTGAGGTTTTTTTTCGTGAGCTTTGAGTCCGGTACACGCAGTCTCGAATACGCTAAGTCTCGAATACGCTAGCACAACTCTAATTTAGCGCTTTTCGCTAGGCTCGATTGAGGTTTTTTTTTCGTGAGCTTTTAATCCCGTGCATGCACTCTGCGTCTGCACTCTGCGTCTGCAAGACAAGATGCATACGCTAGCTAGCCCCTGGTTTGGCGCTTCTCGCTAGGCTCGATTGAGGTTTTTTTCCCGTGAGCTTCGAGTCCCGTGCATGCAGTCTCGCAAATTCTTCGAAGTTTTCGAAGAATCCTGCATCCCACGAAACAACTCACCACTCTTGGCTTCATCTCCCCCAACCGCTTCTGAATCGCTAAACCGTCAACTAATTTTCACTCGTCTTCAAGATAATCACTCCGTTTATTTTCTCAAACCATGTGCTCGCTCCGTGCAGAGTTAGCTCGGAAACCGGGAGCTTCTTACACCAGCCGCTACATCCATCAGTTATGATGGCGGTGACTTTTCCATACAGCTGCCTGCGATTCACAGCTTTGGTTCAATTACAAAAGCTAGGTTCTTGAGAGTAAAGTGAAGCCAATTCCAACTCCTCGGCTAGTGTATGATGAAAGGCAAAGAAGCACCTACGTACAACACAAGATTGCGGGTAGTAGGGTTGCATTTGGCGATTATGCCATCTCATTCTTCTGGGCCGGAAGAGCTCGATCAGGGGTAGAGAGAAGCAGAGGCTCGGAGATGTGGTCAAGCCGGGATGTCTGCACGAGGAAAGGTCGACGAACTAGTGCTGAAGCGTAGAGAAAGCGTCGGGTTTCGGATGGGAAGAAGATGGCAAGAAGGCCTCATGGCAGCGACCTTGATAATAGTAAGAGCACCCAGAGGAAGAAGTCTGGATGGAGGCTCCAGAACGATGCGATGCCTATGCTTGCCGTATATGTACAAGGCCCAACTCCGCACACTATGCATCTTCCCCCCCCGTGCCCTCCTCAGTCCATCGTAACCACGGCCCCAAGCCCCTTCATCGTCTCAATTATCTTCTCCGATTCCTCCTTCGGCACCCCCTCCTTCATCTGCTTCGGCGCTCCCTCAACAAACTTCTTACTGTCCACCAGACTCAGCCCCAGCATGCTCTTAATCTCCTTGATAACCTTGGGCTTCGCCCCCGCGTCGAACGACTTGAGCGTGAGGGCGAACAGGGTCTTTTCTTGCGCCGCCGGTGCGGCTTCTTCTTCTTCGACCGGGGCGGCGGCAGCAGGGGGGGCGCCGGCGGCGGAGAAGCCGCCCATGGGCATGTCGGGGATGTTGAGGCGAGACTGGAGAGTGACGTGGCTGTATTAGCTACCGAATTGTTGGGATTCGGATGAGGGAGTCGTGTAGGGGGCCAGCTGAGGTGCAGGGTGACTGACCTTGAGATTTGAAACAAGATCTGCAGTCTCCAGTAACGTCAATTGACTTATCTGGTCGACTATGGAAGACACCTTAGGACTCGTAGATGCTGCTGTTGTGGATTCCCATCGCCGCGATGGCGCTCTTGGTTGGCGTTGTGACGTTGCTGAGGCGAGGCATAGGAAGTTTGGTTTGGAACAGCTGCGTAGTGTTCGCGCGCAGCAGCGTACAGTGGCTGTGGAGGAAAGAGACATCTTGGATGACAGTGTACAATTGAGATCTTGCTGGAGCTTGTTCGTTGAGCTTTGATTCCTTAGATCTCACTGGCGCGATCTAGGTTTAGCCGAGGTTATTCCAGACCCGCACTCGACTGTTGATATTTCAAGTTCATGGGTCCAAGAGGACCCACACCATGGAGCTCTATCTGTCGAAGCAGGAGTATGAGATCATACAGCTTGCAGTCGTTGCGTGGGGTGCGTTCCACACCTGGGATAGTCTGGTCAACTTCTCCCGCAAATTTCCAAATACTCGAGCTCTCATCCGCGATTTCATAAACGGAGAGCCAGAGGAGCCTCCTCAACAGAATAACGCTCAGCCCGCAGATCCAAACGCTTAAAGAGAGCACCCTTGAAAACCTCGCAGCAACATTATTTCAAGAAAATGGCCCAAGAACCCGGAACAGCACAACCAGCAGCTGTCAATGCTCTCCCCAAAGACCTCGAGAAGGCATTCGAATTTCTCAAAGCAAAAGATGATACGTCCCGTTTCGTCGGGCTGGCCCTATTGAAACCTGTGCTTGAACAGGAACTTAGCCAACGAATTAGTACAGACGAAGAGGGCACACGTCCAGTGATAGAGCAATGCTGGAGTGCAATACCCGTCAAATTTCTGGATCGACTCTTGAAAGCCAGGCCAGAAGGCAAGAGAACAAGGGAAGAAGCCGACAGTATGGTTGGGTTGGCGGTAGCGGTACTACACGTCTTTTTGACAATTATTGATGCCCCAGAGAAAGACGACCGGTTTGTTGGCCGAGTGCCGCTACTGATGTCTGCTTTACGTTCGACCTCTCCAGAGACGACCACACAAGTAATGCAAATACTTGCTACGCTAGCAACCTCAAGAGAGGGCTCGAAAGTAGTCTTCGGTGCCAGAGACAAAGACGAGAAGACGGATCAGAAGCCACAGTCCTACATCTTCGTCACAGTGCTACTGATCGATATTCGCTCCACCATTCCATCCCTGCAACAGAAGCTACATTCCGTCGAGTACCCTGACACCTCAGATCGTATAGCCAGAGCCTATGACATCATCTCTGCCTTCATCGGCTTCCTTGTGCAGAGCCTTGACGCTATGGACAGTAGTGATGAAGATGAGGGCTCCGGTCCTGCGTTCTTGGTGCCTATGCCCATCGATCTCCTCATGAAGCTTCGAGCGAACATCTCGGAGGTCATGTCTCTGACTATCGAACATCTGCGCGACCGTTATGATTCCTCCACGGCGGGCGCTGCTGGCCTTCATCCCTCCGCTCGCACTCTTAATGAAAGACCATCCGGGCCCCTTCCAATAGCTTGGGACACATCAGCTGGGATATCAAAAGACCCATTAACGCTTTCACAGCTCCGTGCGTTGTCCCTGTGGCTCCGCGACGAAGAGAACGAAACCCTTCGCCGAGAAGCTTCCGGCATAATGGATGTTCTCCTTGCCCTGTACAGCGATCCATCTGATCAGTACTTCCGCTACCCCGTCTTATTATCCCTCGAAGGTATGATCGAAACCCCCGAAGGCGTCGAAGCTTTCCTACGTGAAGAAGGTTGGGCCATTCTCGCTACTGATCTAGAAAATACACTACCCATCTCCTCGGAGCATGCACGCGGCATCGAGATTATTCGCGTGCTGCTAGCAGTTGTTGAGGCTGACGTCACTGGTCCGGCGAAAGAGGAATGGATGTCTATCGTTGAACTAGCTCGCCGGTCAATTGTACAAGCAACCGAGCCGGATAATCTGGAGCTCGGTGTAGCGATCTGTCAGCTGGCTGTAGAGCTCATGGTACGAGCACCGCGGAATATCAGGAAGCGGAGAAAGATCGCCGTTGTAGAGCTGCGAGAATACGTGGAAGCACTGTTAATAAAGGTCGACAGTGTGAGCGGCGGGATCAGGGATGGTCTAGAGGAAGTGTTGCAGGGGCTGGACAGCCTGAGCTTTTGATACTCAAGAGCAACATTCCAGTTTGTCGCTGGAGCCCTTCTCTGAAGCGTGCAGTGAAATCTACCTTAGCTTTTGAGCCAGCATCCACTTCGGCTCCAAAGCTGTCATCTAATGCAAGGGATGCCAAACTTCAATTTGAGACCATAGCCATGAAAAGTAGTAGAAAATATGGCTGCGTGGGCACAAACATGGTGCCTGGGAAGAGCATCGTCGAACTGCATTTCTGATTGGAGAGCTGGATGCAGCCCTATGGGAGCCCGCGCCTACGGTCACGTGTTCAGGCGGTGAGCACTCAGATAAAGTACCTGAGGTAGTAGCACGCGACCTTTTGGCTTCACCATCTACTGCTTGTCAAATCAGCATTCCCAGATCTCATCATCCACCCATCATGTCGGATTCGGAAATCAGAAACACTGTCACCAGATTCATGATAGAGAAAGCACTATGGAACTGCTGCGTCTCCCTCTCGCTCACCGAAATACTGCCAAATCTATATATTGGCGGGTAAGCACTTTCGCCCTTGTCCCTCCTTTTCCAGCTACTGTTTTCCATCGACCGTAGATATATTGCCTTACATATTCCAGCTATCTCGCCGCCTCAAACATCGATTCGCTCCGCTCCACCAACATAAACTTTGTGCTCTCCATCATGAGCTCTAATCTCTCGGCCCCGACGCTCCAAGAGCATCTAGCCATGGGCATTGTGACGACACGGTTCAACAAAGACGACAAACCGGCCGAAGATCTGCTTTCAATTTTCAGCTCAACGTGCGATCTGATAGAGGAGAAGAGGGCGGAGGGCAAAAAGGTACTCGTGCACTGCAGAATGGGCATTAGTCGAAGTGTCACTTTGGTAATGGCTTATCGTATGTCTCGATCTCCTTGCTCGGTTTGAGGTAAATCAGTGCATGTGCTACGATCGATGGACTAAACGATTTGATTCATTCCGTAGTCATGCGAGCATGGGGTGTGGGTTTCTCCGAAGCGCAAATCTTCGTGAAGGAGAAGAGACCAATGGCGAGTCCGAACCGTGGATTCTGTGGTTCGTACATTTCTGTGCCTTTTCTTATCTGCAAACAGGGGCTTGAGCCGCAAGACAAGCCACGGGAGCAAGGGGAATCATTGCTCCCGTGACCTGTTTGGTTCCTCTCGTTCTTCAAACCAAGCAATGCTAACTCTCAAAATGTGCGTAGAGCAGCTCAGGGTGTGGCAGGCGTGTGAGTATGGAGTTGACCAAGTCGTAGATGGAGAGAGAAGAGATAAGGAGCCGTATGCCGAATGGAAGAGGAGTGTGGGCATTGTAGCCGCGGAGGGATTATAAAAGATATGAAAGTCTGCTCATGGGCGATCAGTCTAGCCATCACGCCATCGATTGATGCTGTTGGTCATAAGGTTCCATGCCCTTTCTGATCTCTTCCACAATTTCTGCAGCATCGATAGTGCTCTGTGCCTCGAAATCATAGCGTTTCGTGTCGTCCTTGTCTCTGATGATGATCACCTGTAGGGTTATGGAAAGTTAGGAAGACGGCTTATGTAACATTAAGATGAGGCGTGGACTTACTCGGAAAGTCTTCGGATGTCTCCTACTGACTTTACAACCTACAATCATACTGAATGGCACTCGGCTTGTCTTCACACTACTATCGAACAAACCCTTTCCTGTCTCCCCGGGTAGGATATGCATGTAGTCCTCGTCCATCAACAGTACCCGTTGATGCGAAGGCGCAAAGGACATTGGCTGCTTCCTAATGACGTTGTATTTCTTGTACTTGGCGGTATTGTTCAGCATATCTGAGTTCTGTGCCAGAGGATGCATCATTTTTCCCTTCCTTTGTCCCTTCGCCGGCGGTTCTGCTGCTAGAATTAATGGTGCATTAGGCGAGCTACTTCCCGGCGACCCTGTGATACCGAGGGCGCCATCATTGGCGAAGCGTCTACGTACAAGATCGAGGTCTGTACGAGCGCCAAGAGATTCGACGGTTCGATCTACGGGTGCAATAGTATTGGTGCCGGATACTTTCAAGATGTGGTAGGATTTGTCAAGCTTCCATCTTTTGCAGACAATGTCTAGGACCTCGGCAAGATAAGTATCTGTAGTCACTTCAATGGTATTGATCTGGCTGAAAGCTTCAAGACTTGTGAAATGGATTTTGAGCATCTTAGGTGGACCCATCCGTGGTGTTGAATGGGATGCAGCATAGGCTGGCTTGTCTGCTGGCACTGGCGGAGGCTTCCGAAGTGCTGTCGTAGCAAGGGGCGTTTCTTTTCTCTCGACTTGACTGTGGCGCTGCGAATCCTCTTCGGGTGTGTCCACTTTTGTTGCTTCCAATAATTTGTCGAATTTTGGCGTGAGCTTCTCGTTTTCCTTAATTTGAGCTTGAGTAGCCTCCACCAGAGCGAATTCGTCATATGGCTTCTCCCTAGACCTTCCTCGAGGACCACGATTATTGTTTGACGTGAAAGCAGCAATAGGCTGTGTCCGATTCAAAGGAGGAAAGTCGTATTCGACTTCTCCATCTTCGACCATTCGTAGCACCCAACGATTGACACCAAGCTTAGATTCGTCGATAGGAGGCTTAAGGCCCTCCTCGCGATACCTCCATAAGCTCAGTCCAATTGCATCTGCCACGGTGACTTGTGGAATTTCGCCTGAATCAGTAGCTTGCACGCTTTTCAGCAACGGCATTTCAAAAGGTTTGTTGGGCGACTCTGAGAAAGGTGCGTAAATTCGAATGTTCAGAGGGTCTAAAGCTCCTTTACCAGACAGCCTTGCGAAAGCCTCGACAGGATTTTTGGGCTTGGCTTTTCCGGCTCTCAATGCTTGTCCCAAAAGACTAGTTGGTTGGATAGTACTGATAGGACGCGCTGGAGGGAGTGGTTGAAGAAGAGATGATGACCCAGTCTTTAACTTGCTTGGAGACTCTTTGTTAACGTTGAGAGGTGGTGGCATATCAGTCAATGAAGAAGTGACAATGTCATCCAAAAGCGATTCTGAGTCGGCAGTCTCTGCGAACTCTGAGGAGAGGTCGCTTCTATCCGACTCTGCTTCCGAATCTTCATTGATAGTGGTGGTCAGATTGCGCATTTGCTGTCGTTCATCTTCCTTGTGCTTGTCAGTCAGGAGGCTACCGGCTTTGGCTGCTTTAATGGGATTGGCTGGTTTGCGTCTTGCTCCGAAAATTGAAGGGTCGAGCTCGTTCTCGGACGACATATCGCTGCTTGTAGTTGTATCCCTTCTGGCCCTCTGCTTCACAGCTTCCACACCCGTCAGAGATCCGCTTCGTAGTCTACCTTCATTTGACCGCCTGGAAGGTGATGTGATCAGCACCTCAACTGAATCTTTCGTAAAGGAGCTGCGGATAGGTGACGAGCCCGATCGGTTCCTCACGGGCATCTTTGCAAACTTGATCTGCTGCGCAGCCCTTCGGATTGCGATTAGTATTGTGGCGGTGAGAGTAAGAAGACCAATCTTTTACCGTCTACTGCCTTCCGCGTCTTCGTCACTGTCATCGCTTAGATCACTACTATCATCATCGTCGTGCTGCTCACGGAGGCGTCTTCGCTTAACGTAAGGGCCTGGACCAATAGTATCTGTACTCCCTCGTCCAGTCACCATACCGCCCTCGTCTTCCTCGTCGCCAAATCCCGCCGGAGCAATGCCAGCAGATCTCGGAGGGGCAGCAAAATAGTCCGATGAGACGGTAGTTGGGATCGGCGGAGAATAAGTTCTTTTGGTATCTGCGATGCTGGCAGTCCATCCTGCCGCACGGAAGCTGGGATCATTGAGAACACTAGAGTCGACATTGATGAGACGCTCGCCTATGCCATCCTTGTTATGGGTCAAGTATGACGTCCGAAGTTGCCAAATAAGAAAACTGTTCGACTATCATATTAGTAGCCTTCTATGCGCAATTCAATGTTCTTGCTCCAAATAGTGATCCTGCGACCGTGACACAAAAAAGACCTACTCTTCGTTCTGTAGCAGAGCCATCTGAGCAAAGCTACTGTTTTGGCCAATTGAACCTAGCAATTTCTACTTTCCACTACTCGAGGACATCTCGCATAGCATTAGCGCAAGTTGCTAAGCCTCTCCATGAAATGCAGCCTGCCAAGTGGCAAAGTATGAACGAAGGACGCGGCAGGCGGGTATTTACCGCGTTGGCGTGGGGTAAAGTAACAAAAGTACCGAAAAACGACTCGAGTTGACAAACATCAAAGAGAAGTGAAGATGGCCCTCGTCGACTACCCCGGATCAGAGTCCGACTCAGAGGATGAGTACAAAACTCCAAGCTCAGAGCCTCTCAAACCCAAACCGACTTCCAACAAGCCTGCCTTCCAAAAAGTTGTCGATCGCTCGAACCCTCACAAGATCAAAGTCAGTCTCCCAGAGCCAGCAAAAGCGACGACAGAAGATGAAGATGTGAAATCGGGACCACCTGCAAAGCGAGCTAAGATCGGTTCAGGCGGAATGAGCGGATTCAACTCCTTCCTTCCGGCACCCAAGCGCACGGCAGCACAAAATGGAGGGTCTGGCACTGGAGTAATGAGAAGAGGCGGGCTAGGTAGCGGCATTAATCTTAAGACAGGCGCCAGCCCGGCATTTAGTAGGGAATCTGCACCGGGTGTAGACGAGAAATTAGGTGGGGATGAAAGTGCTGACAGCGGATCGATGGGGGAGAGCCCAGCACTAGACGCAGCACCCTCATCGATAGACAAGAGTCCAGATGTGCCAACAACTGAAATTGGAACAGAGCCGAAGAAGAAATCAACGATGTTCAGGCCTTTATCAGTCGTTAACAAAAAGGTTCCAAAGAAGAGAGTCCCACCAGCCGACAGCCTAGGTGCACCAGATTCTACAAACATAGGTTTCACACAGCCGCCAAAAGAACCCACTAAGGCATCATTATTCTCAACCGGAGATGAGCCAGATGAAGCATTGAATAAAAGCTCAGCAACCAAGGGAACATATCAGCCCATGATATACCAAGCCGAGAAGCCAACGATTCCCGAAGATCTCACTACTCCCCAGAACCACACGGCCGCCGTCTCCCCACAATCCCAAGACCAACCCACGCAATCACATCCCCAATCCCTAGACGCAATAGCCACCGACCTAAACCTCTCCGCTTCTGCCAAACGCCAACTCCTCGGCCGTCACCACAATACCAACAAATCCCATCCTTCCCAACGCACCACCATACCCAACATCGTCAACTTCAATACCGACGAAGAGTACACCGCGAATGAACTCCTTCGCCAAGCAGGCGAGACCGTTCAACACAATCCCGTGCGAGGTATCGCTCCAGGCAAGCACAGCTTGAAACAATTGGTGAATGCGGCCAGCAATCAGAAAGACGCACTGGAAGAACATTTTGCGAGTGGGAGAAGGAACAAGAAGGAGGCGGGGAGTAAATACGGTTGGTGAGGATAAGAAGGAAGAGCAAGATGAGGCTGGGATGCTGAAAGGTGACCGGATCAACATGGGACGAGAAGACCACGAGAAGATGGATTGGGACGTTGTACATATAATTTTTGTCACGAGATGTCACGAGATGACGAGAGCATAGATACCACACACAAGATCAAAACCAATTATTCAAGTCAAGAGCAAGGCCTCCAAAATGTGCAAAAATTGCGACCGCGCTACCAATCACCCATCTCACACCTCTACCGAAAAGAGACATCCCAAAAAGCTCAACAGACATCCAAGCCACCCCATCCGTCAAAGCCATAGCAAAATCCCAGCACTTGCCCATCTCATCTTTACCGCCCTCAGCCCTACATAGGCCATGCATAAAGGAGATTTGTGCAGGCGAACACCTGTGATCGTAACAGAATTTAACAAAAGTCAAGCATAGAAAACCACGCCCAGGCATGTAGACCACCACAAACACCTATCTGTCCAAGAGCTCCATTCTTTTCAATCTGACCTATCATTACGTACATCAGAAGAAATCAAGTTGTTCACATCTACCCAGAAGAACCGGAGAGTCTCACCAATAGAAATTTCCCTCTCAGCACCACTTTTGCTAAACGCTCACACTTTCTTCTCGAATAGTCTACAGCCTCGGCCAGGGAAACATTGAAAAGGGGCAGTGACCATAGCAGCGATGTAGTTAACAACAATTTTTTTTTTGTATTTCTGCCTATAGTACTCTGTTGTGACAACAATGATAGCAATGTACATCCAACCCAAGTACTGCCAATTCACAAAGCAGCGTGACAAACTCCAACTCCAATCCACCACAGTAACCAACGCCATGTAGTAACCAATGCGATGCAATAAACCGACACGATAACCCATGCGAAGCAGCACCCAACACCATACCATGACCAACAAGTGACCAATCTCATCTCCAGCTCAGGCATCTCGAACACCCAAGCTCCTGCCCCTGCCCCGTCAGTACCATCCGTCCCAGCTCAGGCATCTCGAGCACCTAAGCTCCTGCTCCTGCTCCGTTAGTACCATCCACCCCATCCCTAGAAACCAGCTTCGTGATCCACCGCCAAATCCCTCATAACGGACCTCCGCAGCCGTGCGTCGCAAAATCCAAGAGCGATGTCAGCACTTGGGAGTACACCATCGTCCAGACAGTCTTCTATACTCAAAACTCCGATTGAAATTTATATGGAGACACCTTCGACGCATCATACTCCGAGATGTCCGTTTCATGCCAAGGAATGTCCCAATCCACCGTGTCAGCATCTTGTGGCGCTGAAGTTGCCGGCGGCGGGGTGGACTGTTGCTGGCCCACATTTATTAGCGCTGGGTCGATGAACAAGGGCTGTTGTGGCGTCGGCCTGCTGTTCATGAACGCTGGTGCTGGTGCTGGTGCGTATGCTGATGCTGGTGCGTATGCTGATGCTGGTGCATATGCTGGTGCAAGTGCTGGTGCAGAAGACATAGGTGCCCCGACGAGGGCCATTTCACGGTCAAGCTCATCTGGGTGAGGGAACGATGGGAAAGCTGCCACATAATTGCTTTCTCCGGGGTGATCGTTGTACGGCCGGATGCTACCGTTGCCATGACCGTTGTCGAACCTGTCGATGCTGTCGTAGGAGTGGTGACGAGATGCGTTGGGGGTTGGCAGATAGCCATGGCCATCAACAGGCTGTCCATGACGATGGAGGATGGTGTGAGGTGAACTAGCTGGTGGAGTACCGAGCACGGGCATGGGCTTCATGAAGTCTTCTGGCATGCTTGATATCAGAGCCAAAGGGTGTGCCATGTAGGTGTTGTTGTCGAATGGCACGGGAGGGCGTGTGCACACCGCCGGGAAAGCAATTTGAGTTGGCTCCTGCTGTTGCAACCGCTCTTGCTGTTCCAATCGCTCGAGTATCTCGGCGTCGCCCTCTGGACTAGGTATATACGCGTTGTGGGCTCCGCGTGAGGTCTTGTTCTTGGAATTTGGGGGTCTTCCCCTTGCCCTAGGCACCTGTTGTTGGGTATCAGCATGAGGGTTCATCTCGGAAGAAACTTCACCAGTCTGATGTCACATACCTTTGGCTCCACGACTTTTGGCTTGTTCGTACTTCCTTGTGGTCTACCCTTTTTCCGTGGGGTCTCAGGCGGGGTCTGGGAGTCGATGGTTCTACCCCTTTTGCGTGAGGTCTTAGGCAGGGTCCGGGAGTTGACAGATGCCTGGACATGTAGTCAGTCTCCCGGTCGATAATCGACTTATCACAGCAGAGCCAAGAGACTTACGCTTTGATGCTGTGGTGATGGTGGAACGCTCTGAGCTAAAGATGGCGCCTGTGGAGGATGAACACACTGAGATTTGTATTAGCTTTCGAGTCCAATGTAGGAACTGCTACGTGAAACTTACTTCTTGTTGTTGGTAGGTGGGAGAGCTGGTAGGCCGATCACCGGTCTCAGCCTTCAGTAAGATTTCCAGTTCTTGCTCGGAGTAACTCGACCCATCTGCTCCGATGTACGCGGGGGAAGGAGCATCGTGACGGTTGGCTGACGTCGAATCCATCCTTTTAGCTAGTGGAAGTTGCTGGGAAGTTTTCTAAATGCTGTTAGAAGTGGCTTCAGTGAAGGAAAGAGCTCTCTGCAAGAGTACAGTACGTGTAGATATGGCAAGAAGTATAGATGGGTATGTGAGAATGCAGAGTACGGTGTGTGTAGATATGATCAGAAGTGTAGATGGATCTGTGAGAATGCAGAGTACGGTGGGTGTAGCTATGATCAGAAGTGTAGATGGATCTATGAGAGAAGAAAATGTAAGAGGCCTTCCCTCTACTAATTTATACCCTCTCCGCTTAGAAACTTGCTCAGTAGTCTATTCTCTATGAGTACCACTGTGAAGTTTTCTTTGCGGTCACATATATTTACTGGCTCTGGCTGAGGGGTAAATTAGCCGTAGTGCCAGTCTTAGCCCTCAGATCCACCAAAACCTCAGCAGGGCGAGTGGTCAAACAGGCCCATCGACGGTAGGAATACCGAAGTGACTAGGGTATCTTGCTCAATCACTCCACTCAAGATCGTAGAAAGTTTAACTAGGTCAGCAAATCTTCTCTGGGCGTTAGTGACGGCGACGAGGTGAGCCCTTTCAATGTCATGGGTACCGGAGTAATTCAGGGATCTTGCCCAATCATCACCTCAATCAAGATCGAGGAAAAATTAACTGGGTCAGCAAATTTTCTCCTGGCGTCAGTAGCGGCGACGAGGTGGTGGAGACAAGGATATGCCGATCGAGGGCTGGATACCGGAGTTACTCGGGTGCCGGAGTGACTCAGGTATCTTGCTCAATTGTCACCTCAACCAAAATCGAGGAAAGTTATACGAGGTCAGCAGATTTTCTCCTCGCGTCAGTGACGCGACGCGGCGGTGGGGATACGAGGCGGTAGGGATAAAACTTCAGGGGTGGAAAGGTGACAGTAGAATCAAAGGGAAACAAGAAGATCTGGATGGCGCTGCCTAGTAGTTTCAGTATCAGAGAAAGCCTATGCACGCTGCCAGAGATAATGCTTGTAATACAACCTCTATCGCGCCTGCCATAATCAGTCGTACGCTTTTCACCCACTTTCCACAACTTCAGCGAACCATTGCCTCAAGGCCTGAGCAAGTACATGCGGTAATTCCTTTACATCGCCTACTACGAGGTAGTACGCGAAAGGAAAGCCATCTAAATACCGCTTGATCTGCAATTTGATCTCCCCAGTAGCATCAGGCTCGAATAAGGCTTGATTCATGTCCAGTATTGACTCTGCTTTTAACAAAGCGTCCACAATTACGAAGACAATCATAATCTTCTCTTCTTGAGCTTGGCGGACTAGGCGTCGAATCATGTCATGGTCTTCGCAGACGCCATCGCTGACTATGAGCTCAAGTTGCCACAGTTCGGTACTTGGGTTGAGGGATTTACGTCGTGCCTCACGGAAGAGAGAGATTGAATCGGCCACAAGCTTTCCTACGTTGGTCTTTGGTTGCTGGAAGCTAAATTGTTGGAATATCCGAACGCCGGCATCGGACGAGAAGGATTGATCGAAACCATGGGCTACACGAACTTCATTTCCAAAGCCTACGACGCATATTTGGCCAACTTCAAGCATGCTAAGGCTTTTGGAGATGAGGGCCAATGTTTCGAAGGCTAGTCGAGCGCTGCCACTTTCGCGCATAGACTTACTGTCATCGACAGCCAGCATGATCTGATAGTCTCGTTTCGAGGGAATGGAACGACGCATCCATATCTTGTCACGTGTGTACTGGGAGGCAATATACGGAATAATGCGTTTGATGTTGAGGCGTTTGCCAGTGCGGAAGTCGCCGCGCATTTTAGTGGCCAGAGTGGGGCCCAGGATTAGGCGCAGCTGCTCTGTCAGCGAAAGAGACAGGTCACGTGTGAGGCTCTCGTAATGTGTCCAGAGCCGCCGAGCTTCCTCTGCTGAACGTGGTGATATCTCAGAAGCTTCTTGAAGGTGAGTAGCCGATAAACCATTGTCAAGCTCCTCAACATCTTCTTTTCCCACCGGCCTTGGGCCAAGCTCATCGCTTGCCTGGCTGTGCTTGTCCCGGCTTGCGACAAAGGCCCCGGGCCTGGATGGCTCCTGCTGCTCGTCTGCTTCCGTTTGCATTGGATTCTCAGCACGCATAATTTCACAATGCTCGGTGGCTCCTTCCTCATTTGTTTGTTCGGGAGGGAAGTCACGGGCCTCATCCCGCATTTCTGAATCCATAGCTTCCTTGTCTAGAGCCCGCGCTTGATCGTTTGAAGCAGCACCCAAAGCTTGCGTATCTGCTTCGCTTTCACCATCATGAAGATGTTCGAATTCTCGATTTGCCATATCTTCTTCAATTTTAGGCAAAGCACTCGCTTCTTTCTCAGGAGCCTCTTGAATCTGCCGGATTTGCCGATGCCACTTTTCGAGAGCATCCCCAAGCTTTTGGAAGGCCTGACCATTATGGTTCTCGTTGCTACTGTCGTCTGTCGGACCGCCTTCTGTTCTATCCTTTCCTCCTAGCTGACCGTCTTCCGCTCCAACCTGAGGGTCGTCAGTGCTTATGGGGTTTCTCTGGCCGCCATCATTGCCTTGCGCAGTGTTCTCTGGCATGATATTTTCAGCGTCAGTCTGATCAACATCCTGTCCGAGACCCATGGCATCGCTGGGCGCGGAATCTTTCTCATCAACCATTTGGTCTTTCGTTCTGTCCTGAAGGAGCCTGGGATCGTCTACTGGCCCGTCATCCTCCGGTTCTGTGTCCACCGGAGACCCAGCATTGTTGGCTCCATTAGCCTCGGCACTTTCGTCGTCTTTTGCATTATCGTCAGGCTGATTTTCAGAGTCCGCCTCAATCTTAGCGTTCTTTTCGAACTCGTCATCTTGGCTACCTTCGGCCCGGCCTTCGGCTTCCTTCTCTTCGACACTCATTTGTTCGGCATCTGACATGCCCTCCATCTCACTATCCCCAGATGCTGACTCTACGTCTGTGCCTTCAAAGTTGTCCAAATCCATCTCCTCAGGTAGGTCTAGATTCTGGCCCTCTTGGGTATGGGGATCGATTTTCTGTGTCTCTTCTCTAGCGACCTCTTCTGCCTCTTCTACACCGTTCTGGCTGGTTTCATCACCATCATCTCCTTCTTCTCCTTGTACTTCGGTGTTCTTTGGTTCTTTGGTCGCGTTGTCGGCCATCTGGCCGTCTTTTTCGACGTTCCCTTTATCCCCCGGGCCTTCCTTCTCCTTCTCTTTCTCTGTCTCTCCAGCTTTGCCGTCCCAAATATTTTCATCTACAGCAGTGGGATCAAGGCTATCAATATCGCCTATCTCCTCTTCGATGTCTTTTTCTTCGCCCTCATTTGCTGATCCATCGTCCTCGTCCTTGTCAGAGACATCACCTGTTTCACCCTCCAGCTCGTCATGATCCATATTCACTGCGTCTTCTTGATCTTCGATTTCTTCCTTCTCCTTATTGTTTTCCATACCTTGCGCGAGTTCCGACAGATCTTCGTCGTCCTGAATGTCCTTGCTAATATCTTCTGCGCCCTCGCCTTCCCCAAGACCAGTGCCACCTTCAAGCTTCTCAGTGCTACCGGCGTCCGCAGCTGAGTCCTCACCTGGGCTACAGAAGCCTTCCTGAACTACTTGCGAAAACGAGCGCGCTAGATGATCGGAAAGCTTACACAACGCTCGATGAAGGTCCGCATATCGGTTGAAGGAGGTTTGCACAATGCTGCGGAATTCTTGGACAATAGGCAATGCCAAAGCAAGGAACGCCCCTGCAGCGGAGACATCGCGATCATTTACAGCGCTCAAATACTGTATCTGACTGAAGGCTTCCCTTAGTAGGTGATTGACCTCGCGAGGACGCAGATATTTGAGGCGGGCTGCTAATGAGGAGTCCGCACGAATTAACCATGTAGCGTCCTCATCCGAAGAAGGGGTAGCCGATGAGATTTCTTGGATTCGCTGCATAATCACTAAGATTGAACTTGTTGCCTTTGTGATGCTGTTATCCAAATCCACGAGATGGGTCGCATAATGTTCATCCATCTGTAGGTTACTGGGGGCAATGTCCGCATTAACCCATTTCGCAATCTGCTTCAGCACAAAAGCCAGATCAGGGCTGTTCTCAGTCAATTTTAACAAATTATTCCTGAAGAGTTCAAGAAGTTCTGCGGCGTCATGGTGGGTTTCTTCATGTCGTGAAGAGGACAGATTGGAGGGCAGCTCGGGAAACTGGCTGAGCTTGGTGTTAGCGGTGGTTATTCTGTCTCTCCAGACCCTAAGATCTGCCAATATGTTTGAGTGGTCAGTTTCACCCATTCTGCCGTGTTTTTCTATGATCACAGACCCGACTTCTATTATTCCTGGCAACCATCGGAGCGCACATTGCACTTCTTTGACGGCATTCTGTAGACCAAAGTTTTGTTTTTTCAAATTGTAAGAGCCAGGTGCCCATGACTTATACATCGTATCGGTTGTCTTCTCAAGCTCCTGAAGATCAGCAAAAGTAACAGCGAGAACGGTTCTCTGTCTGAGGATGACGGAGACAATGCTCTCGAGGTAGCCCATGCTCCGAGCAACTTCGCTGTGGCTGAGATCTTCAGAGTGATTGTTACTTCGTTTCTTGATGTCAGGAATCATACGCAGCAGTTGATGAAAGTGGGACTCTGCGCTAGCTAAATGGGGATGAGATTGTGTTGCAAAGGCCGGAGTATTTGCTAGTATAACAGATAGCGAAGACTGCTTTGATAGTGCATCAACGCTGAGATTAGACCGAAAGCCCATTTGGCGCAAGGCTTTCAGGGTTTCTGCGTATAGCTTACGCTTACGAGCTTTGAGATGTTTGACGGCTTCGCCGTTTGTTTTCGTAGCCTTTGAAGGTGTCTCCTTTTGCAAAATCTTGATACTGTCGATCAAATCGGTCCCGAAGCTGTCTAGATATGAGGCACCATCGATGGCTGCAGGCGGCAACTGACTCATTAGAAACATGCGCTGAGCTGTCAAGGTAGGGTTTGTGAACCTCTCGGGCTTCGATTTCCAGCTTTCGAGATGCGATTTGCAGGTTTGCAAGGCACGGGGATCCACTTTTAATATCTCGGGGATGTCACTTTTTTGCTTCGGTTGTGCAGATACGTCGCTTTCACCGGAGAACCCTTGGATAGTGAAAGTCTCAGCAGGCTGGGCCAACAAGCTCCGATACTTGCGGATCACTTTGAAAAGCTTGTGATGGGATTGCTTCGCGCTATCTCTCAACGCATTGATGTTGGTATCCTTCCAGCCGGCAAATCGCACGATATCCTTCATGTCTTTTTCCAGCTTCTGTCGGCCCTTGCGCAGATGTTCTTTGATTGGATTAGTGAAGCGAGCATAGTAGCTCAGGAAGTTGGAAATAGCGTTGTGCACTACACGAATTGAGGGAACATGTTTGGCGAGCACTTCCAGGTGGTTCCTAAAGCAACTAATCATACCAAGACGGTAGGCATATTGTCCCACTGAGGTGGTTCCCATGAACTCTGCCAGTGTGCTGAAAAGTTGCTCTACGTGCAGATGAAGATCTTCTCCTGCATCAATCATGGAGAGCGGCGCCGCAATGATGACCTCGTAGGCAATGAACCACCAAGAGTCGGAATCTTTTTCACATTTTTGGTCTTCCATATCAAGAAGCCGAGCCCAAGTCGAGAGTTCCAGACGGCGCCAGCTCACCAACAGATCTGTAAGCTGGTTGTACAATGTAGCTGCTGTGTACTGCTTGCTGGCAACGACTTGCCATTCATGGATGTAACCATGCAGCTGCTCCACCTTAGTCAAGATTTTCGCAATTGGCTCAGTGTGGCGCAACGCCAGCAACTCTGATGATGTTCGCAGCACATCTGCTAAGGTCGCATGTTCTGGCCACGCCTCCTGCAAGTCGACGAATTTGACTTGGGTCTCTTGTACAGTAGCAATCAATTTAAGTGCTTCAGGGAGGTTTGCATCACTGTAGAAGTTGTAGAGCTTGCCTACCGCATTTTGGCCAAGAAGCCGCTCCTTGTGCTGGTCGAGACTGAGCATGAGTGCCGGTACGAGGTTCTCTGCCAGGACCGGACATTTTGACATCTCCAAGGTTTCATTCCAAAGACGAGCGATATCCCCGGAAGCATCTTGGAGCAGGTTTAGAAGCCGCTCGGAGGAAGTCTTCGCGCTACAGAAGATTTCGCGCTGCAAACCTGCGAGTCGTTGAGATCGATCTCTCGCATCGTATTTGGACTCCTCTGAGTTAATGGCTTGTTCGTGCGGGCGATCATAATCTGGGAACAGACTTTGTAAGTCTTGCTCATCAGCTTCATTGCTGTCCTCCTCACCACCGCGGTACCGATATAGCGACGACTCAGCCGCGTTGTGTCGTTGATCTCGTTCTAGCTGCTTTTTCCATTCCTGGTAGAGACTGTCAAAAGTTTGAAACATTGTCTGCACGAGGGATTCGCCTAGATCTTCGGTGGCGCTGCGTGCCATCCCAATACATTTAAGGAAGTGTAAACGCAGGTCAGAATATGGTAAGCGGTGCGAATCCAGGTCGGCTACTGTTACTCCCGCAAGTCCTTGGGGACTGGCACCAAGGAAAGGGGTCATCTCACAAATGTACTGCATGTTTTGATCACGCGGATTCTGTTGAATGCCGGCAAGCAATGAGAGTGCAAGTCCAACATCTAGACCTTGTAAGAAACCAACCAAAGGTTTTGTGATATCCTCATAAGCTTGGAATCCATTGGATAATCGTGACACAGCTTGAGCAATGTTCATTCTTAGAAGCTTGACTTCCTGAATAACGGTCGATTCTTGCCGAAAGATAGACTGCAGCGTCTTAGGAGTCGGAGATCTTATGATAATGCTCGTCACTATGTTGCTGAACTCGGCTTGCAACTGCCCTAGCTCAGAGATCTGCGGTCGAAAAATAATCGGGACCTCAGGCTCAACTCCAAGCTCTGCCAAGCTCTTCTGCACAAGCTGGGAGCGGAAGCTCGATTTTTGACCTGAGAAGACGAGCTCAAAGTCTTGGAGTGCTTGAAGTTTATTGTCTAATTCAGACCTGCGCTTATTATGGCGCTTACGCTCTACCATGGGTTTCAAGGCAGGATCGTAAGGCCGGTCTGGCACATATAGAAGTAAGCAGCCGGTGAAAAACATAATACAATTAGCGGATGTTTGCGCGATATCTTCATGGTGCTCGCCAGAAGCTATGAGTATGTCAGGCTGCTGTCGGTCAAGTACTCTTTCAAGACTCCTGTGTAAATGCTGAGTCCTTTCATCTAAGTTTCTTTGATAGTGGGAAGTACGGAGAAGTAGCTGATTTAGCGCCTCTTTGCTTCTCTCCAAATGGGAAATTCTGGTCTCGGCGAATGAGAATTTGTAGAACGCTTCTCGTAGCTGAAGCAGCAGGCGATTAAAACTTTGCAAATGCTCGCCGTTGATAGTGGCGCTGGAGTCAGCTAACATTTTCGAAATGCTGCCGATCTCGAGACGCAGCAACCCTAAACGTCGCAGCGGTAATTCATTCACAGCTTTCAGCTTATGTAGTATTGAGATTGGCAGGATACTTCGGATCGCAGCTAATTCCGTATTGGGATGACCCATAACAGTGGCAAGTTGAATCCGAGAAAGTGCTTCCCATGCATTCGAGGATTTGTCAAATCTCATGAATCTCATTGTGGATTTCCCTGCAAAGAGGTTTAGCTCTGCATAGGACTCTAAAAATTCGAGATCCTCTGCGCAAGCCTTATACTGGCATAGCATCTCAAATTGAGACTCAAGATAAGGTGAGACACCAGATCGGACAATATCCGAACGATCTTTAAGGCCTGCAAGAGCGTTCTGGACATCCTATACGCTTGTTAGTAGATTAATGATACTTAGCAAGAAGAAATGTTGCCTTACTTCAATAGGTCTGAAGTCAAGAGGTGAGGCAGATCCAATAGCGTTATGAATTCCTACCATAGATCTCTGCAAGGTGCAAAGACCCTGGACAGAGGTGCTTGAAACCCACCTCAGAGCGTCAAAACGATTCGCGAGATCCTTGAGTTGATTGCTCAATTCCAGCTGACGAAGATTTATTGCACTGACTGGCCTGAAAGCTGTCCAAAGCAGCTCCATACCGAGTCCCGAATGAAGCTGCCAAGATTCATTAAGCGTATCGAGCCTTGAGCCAAGCTCAGCCGCCAATCTCGCTGTAATATTTTCATGCGTTCCATTTGAGCTAAATCTAGTAATCAGGCCTCTTCCTATACTTTGATATATCTGAAAGGTATTCTCGTCAAAGTCGGCGCAGTTTGAGAGATCAAAGATGTCCAAAAGATACGACAATACTTCGCGAGCGAAGTATAATACGTCCTGATTGCCTATTAGCCATATAGCGTTTAATTATAGTAACATGCACCAACTTGTTCGGCTTTAGACTCTCCTAGTTTTCCCTCAATCAGATTGCGCAGAAACAATTCCATATTCTGCAAAAAAGGTGCAAGAGATCGAGTTGAATCGTTCATGAAGTCTCTGGAGCTGGTTGAGGCAAGCGATCGTTCGAGTCTGGACAATTGCAGCACTGGCTTTGACTGGATTCCTTTGGATACAAAAGCAAGCTTTTGACCGAAGCAGTAAATGCTTACCAATAGCTCGAAGGCTAGACCGTGCCAGTAAAGACTACTTGACCAAATAGAGTATGCTTTTTGAGAACATGCTTTTTGAGAGAGTAGAATAGGGTTATTGAATGGATGAATTGTCTATCAAAGGGTTTGTGACTATCAGTACATAGAATCCATCTCTTGTGACACTGTAGACTGACCTGCATAGAACTGAAGTCTGGTGCGAGACCCAGATTACGACTCATCGTCCCATATGCATTGCGTATGCCGCTGAGAATAGACCCATCAAATTCCAACATCTGCTCATAAAGATTGGCCACAGATGAAAAGTATGCTTGCTTTGAGAGTGGGATGTTGCTCAATCCTCTCATAATCTGTGATTGCAATCGAGAATTGAGACGTAAGTCAGAAAATGTAAGATGGTCGAAACATATTGCTAGCACCTCTTTGAAGCGAACTTCGTCAAAATCTTTCCAATTTATTGCTTGAAATATTTCAAAACGTGAGACCGTGGATTCGAAGACCGAACCCAAGACTTTGACGACAGGAGAAGGAGACTTAGGAGGCATGAACAATTCAATGGACCTGTTCCGCATGGCTTGCGAAAGCTCACCGTGGCGCGGATCCATTGTGACGAATAATCGGAAATTTGGATGAGCCTTCACAACCTGTGCACTGCCATCTGGATTGCGGTGCTCATTGATGCTTAGAAAGCCATTCGGCTCCAGCAGTGAGTTCAGTCTGTCAAGCACAGCAGGGCTGCACAGATTAGCGTTATCAAGGACGAGCCATTGACCCTGCTTCAAGGCTTTGACAAGGATGCCGTCTACCCATTCAAAGCGAGCGCGGTTATCGATAGCAGCATGTTGTATGATACTCTCGTACTCGCGCAAGAAGTCGGAATACTTTGACGAAGAATACTCCAGAACGACATCTCGGATTAATTGGACGGCCTCGGAGAGATCGTTCGTAGCGCCACTGAGCTTTTCCTCTAATCTGATGATACCTTCACTGAGATCTACATTGGAAGTTACCTGCTCGATTAGTGCTCTTTGGGTGTAGTCTCGCAGTCGTTTCACAAAACCAACGACGTCGCGTTTTGCATTAAGTTGCTCATATCCTCCGACCAAGTCCATGGTATCCATATCAGGGTTGAGAGAGTGTGTGACCACTTGAGTTCCGACGGAATTTGCTAATTGGAGAATCAAATTTGTTTTTCCTGATCCCGAGGGTCCGACCAATAAACAAGGCCAATTATTCTGTAAGCAAATGATGACAGATTCTGCTATTGGTAGATTGCATCCCGCTGTCCTCAGACGGCTGCTTGGTGTTGTTTTGGAAAGTGGGTCTCGGGCCAATACTCCGAGGCCAACTTCGAGTGTTGTGTCGCTGTTACCATGGAAGCAACCTTGAGACAGAGTCGAAGGAAGATGCTGCTGCAAGAGCTTTGAAACCGCAGTCACATCGTCGAAGGCCCTGAAACGCTGTAAAAACAACAGTGATTGGTAGTCAGCAGGGCTTGCCGTTGGCATCAATCCGCTTCGAGCGGTCAGTAAGTGAAGCCAACGTAATATATCACGGAGATTGATTTCCCACGGACCGCCATTTGCTCCTACTCGGCGGCTTTGCTGAAGAAGCTCGCTCAAAGCCGTGACGCATTGCGTTACCTTCTGAGTTTCATGGAGAGGGAAGTCTGGAAATATCTCTTTTGATATTACCAAGAGATCTTTAGGTGTAAATGATTCCGCATATACCACAGTAAAACGATCAACGAAAGAAGTAGGTAAGCCCTTTCTCCCACCTCCATGTTGATGCGGATTCTGAGCGGCGAAAACTACAAAATCGGGATGCCTTTCAAATGTTTGATCAAGTTCGGAGATGTAGGCTTGACCTCGATGGTCGAGACATGCGTTGAGACCCTCGAGCACCGACTGTGAAGCCAAGTTCATCTCGTCCAAAAGAACCCATTCCCCCTTTTGCATGGCTCGAAGGAATGGAGCATCACGCCAGGCGAAAGAACCGGCCTCTCCACCTTCACTAGGGACATCAGAGCCAAAGAGGTCCATCAAATCGGTCTGATCGGAAAGATTGATCCGCGTGAGGGGTACACCAATGGAGTGAGCAAGGGCTGCAACCAGAGTTGTTTTCCCCACACCCGGACTTCCCTCAAGGAGCACAGGCTTTCGGAGCTGTATAGCACGCATGATCTTCATGCAATTAGCCATGGTTGTTGGGGCCTGCAGACTGTAATTCGGATCTGGTACCACACTCATTGATTTGGGAAGGCTGAAGGGACCAATAGCAAATCTATCCTTCGTGACAGACAGCTGATAGGCCTCACCGTATAAAGATGACACGCTATGCCCAAAAAGACCGTCGAGTTTCATTAGGCATGCTCGACGCGCCTGCGGCACTGCAAATTCTGCGATTGACAACTTTGAAGCTGGATTAGCGCCTAGGCCATCAATATATACCATAGCGGCTCCGTGGAGAAGAGCAGAATACGGATCAGGCACGTGAAAGGTGTTGGCGAAATCTATCCACGAGAGCAAGTCTCGAATGGAGATATGTGGTGCGGCAGCATCATACTTCGCGGCATACCACGCGGCAAATTCAACCATAGGCTGTGAGAAATTAAGCAACTCAGCCGTAAGCTTAGCTTGGGCTATTTCCAGCATCTCATCCTTGTCCGATGCACGTGGGACCCAGATCTCGGTGAATCTATTTCGCAAGGCCGGAGACAATTCTCGTTTGCCATAGTCACCGCCCGGGTTCATGGTTGCAAGGAACTGAAATCCCGGCAACGCCTTCACCATCGCATCATTCGGGCCTTTCTCTGCAAGAAACAAGGTACGAGAAGGCTCTAGGACACTGTTCAAGCGCTCAAGGACCGAATCATCGGCAAGAGAGATCTCGTCTAGCAGGAAATGCTGTCCGTTCTCCATGGCATGAACAAGATTACTATCTGCCCATTCGAACAAGGCATTTGCCCTAATTTTGGCCTGCTCAACGCGAATGCGATCCTCATCAGACAGTATCGCAGGTTTCTGGCGCTCCAATGTTTCGTATGCACTCTGGAGGGTGGGAATGTCGTACTCGGTCTCATTGTCAAAGACATTATATCTTTTCAAGACAGCGATGAGTTCCTGACGAAGCTGCGCTTCAGCCAGACTCCTATTCCTAATTGGCCGTTGAGCACCAATCAAGTCGCCTGTCTCCATTTTCTGGTGCGCGTTGACAATGTGCAGCTGGGTATTGAACAACTTTGCTATGACTTGGCAGACTGTAGTTTTACCGGATCCTGTTCCTCCGACAAGAAGAACTGGCTCATTGTTTTTCAGGGCTTCAGTGACGAGTACGTAGAGGCGTCGCATCGACTTTGTCCAAACAATATCTTGATGTGATGAGATTGGCAATGCAGATGACTTTTCCATCTTATGCAAGCTGTATATTTGAGTCTCATTGATTTGGACCTTCATGACCTCTTCGATGACCCGTTTCACAGCGTTACGCTCTTCAGCATTCCGTACTCGCTCAGCCAGCAGGAGGAAACCATTAATTGCAAGCTGTTCGCGGTCATCTGCATCGCGAAAAGCCCATCGGAAAAGGTCTCTCAGAGTAGCGAAGCTATTCTTGTGCTCAAAGAGTCGCTCACTTTGCCGAAGAATTGATAGCTTTTTGTACACAGCAACAATTCTTGTGCAGAAGGAGGGGGCTATTTGACTTCTTTCACGAAGAATAGTTTCGAGCTCCTCATCTGGAATGTCATCGAAATGTAATTCTAGGAAACGATTACGAAATGCCCGAGACAAAACTTTGCGGCCACCATACATCCCGGGTGGATTTTGTGTGGCAAAAAGCATAAAATTCTCGTGCGGTCGAACCACCTGCTGGGTCTCGGGAATCAAGAGCTCCCTGTTGTCATCGAGCAGGCGATTGAGTGCCTCGAGCACATCGGTTGGGGCCAGGTTCAGCTCATCCAGAACGACCCAATATCCCTCTCGGAGAGCATGGACTAAAACACCTTCTTGATACTGGAGACGACCATCTGGTCCCGAAATGTAGGTACCGAGATATTCCTGGAGATCGGTATGCTCGTGGTTGTTGATCCTGACGAACTTGTTGCCAGATATTCGAGCAAGATATTCAATCATGCTTGTTTTACCAGAAGATGTAGGGCCTTGAAGTAAAACAGGAAAACGCCGTGTTGATGTAGCACGCACTAGGTTGAGCAAATTACGCTCGATGAACGGTGTGATGATATAATGAGCCAATGATTCGACAGTGGCGGCGCCTTGGGCTATCCAGTAGTGTTTGAATTGAACATAATTCTTTCCGTCATGCGGTAAACGCGGGGTTTGGTGAAGGGACGCCCGGCTATTTTTCTGAGCACCCAGGAGTTTTGTGTCTATCAGCGGTTGCACGAGGAGTTCCGAATCTTTGTTTAGTAGAGTTAAAAAGCTCATAGAGAAACCTTCGAACAAAGCCCTACGCAGTCCATATATTGGCGCAATTTCCAAAACATAAGTCAACGTCCTTGTTAAACTTCGGAGACTGAAGTGGGGTTTTTGGTTTGCACCATCAACAAGCCGATTTTCACCGGTAAGTTTTCTGATCTCGAGGTAGAGCTCTGCCACATCAGTGGCAGCACGTAGGTCTGCATGAGTAAGGTTGCCAAGATAGGCCTTGACCACGGGTAAAAGGTTGTCAAGATCCTTGTCTGGAGCCTCGACATAAAGTTCCGTAAATCTGGAGCGAAGACTTGTAGGCAGATCGCGTTTACCGAAATCCGTGGCAGGATTCATGGCGCCAAATATTCGAAAATCTTTGTGAGCATAGATCCTCTGGGCATCTCCAGTGTCTGTCAAGAGTATAGAGGGGCCACCGTCAGTTGTATCAGAGAACAGATCCGCCAGACTTTCTAGAGTATCTGGAGAAGCAAGATTTATTTCATCCAGGAGAACCCATTCGCCACTTCTTGCTGCTTTTATGATGTTTCCTTCCACAAAAGAGAAGGCGAACCCCCTAGAGCCGCTGGCAAGGTGCATCTGGAAGGTCTGCACCTCGGAGGCAAATTTGTCCCACCTGCTTTTCAGCTTCTGGATCTTTGGAGACTGTAACCTTCTCTTTTTTGCATGAGGCTCTAGATTACCAGTATCGGATTGTGGATCGGTGTGATCTGTGTGATTTAGACGAGTCTCGATAGTGCGCAACGCTTCTTGCCACAGGGTCAACGCCCGCTCCCATCGACCCTTTGCTATCGCTTTATCAATGGTATTGATGTAGTGCTGGTTTCTTTTCGAAGAGAATGTCAGGTCCATCAACTGGTCAAATTCTTCCTTCATCGGCGTAGCAAGAGCTCTCATGTTGACTGGTTTGTAACCACCAAGAAGATCTCCTGCTTCGCTCTGGTGTGACATATTGACAACGGTCAATCTCTGATCTAGTGTGTCTGCGAGTCGCTGCACAATGGTAGTCTTGCCTGTGCCTGTTTCGCCAACTAACAAGCATGGTTCAGCTTGCCTGACCGCAACTGCAACAGACTCAAGAGTCCGAAGGACATGATTGGTGGTTGCGAAAGGACTGCTATTGATCTTTGAGCCTATCGACTTTGCACCATGCGACCGTTTTCGTTTTGTTAGACTAGTACGACCAATCTGAAGCAAAATCCCCTTACCCTCGTATTGCGGCTTCCGAGATTCTAAGCAATATCCGGCTCGCTCAGTAGGCAAGTGTAATCCTTGTGCGACAATGTCTATGCTCAGGTTTTTGGAAATGCCCGACGGAAATGCCCCAAGAAAGCAATCAACAGCTTCAAGAAAAATAAGATCATTCATTGCTTCACTAATAGGTTCTTGGTCTGAACTGATGCCAGCCATGAGAAGGAGATTCTCGACTCTTCCACACCATTTCAGAAGATCTTGAGGCCCAAGCGGCTTGGGAACACTGAGCTGGACAGCTGATTTGAACGTCTTGGAAGAAAAGTGAACCTTTAGAGAGCTATATACATCCATGAAGCGTGGAATGTAAGCGCGTAGAATGGGAAATCGAGTGTTGACAATCTCAGCAAGTTCATCTTGAGGAGGCGTCTGGAACGAGATTTGTAGCCACTGTCGGATACCAACCATGTTCGCTGTAGGTATGACCTCCTCACCGTTCATATTCGGTGTTGAACGCACAGTAGCAATGAGTCTGAACCCAGGAGCAGCCCGAATACATTCGCCCCAGTTTGGGATTAGGAGCTCTCGTCGTTCGAGTAATGGCAGCAAAGTACTGATGATCTCCATGGGTGCTCGATTGAGATCTTCAATAACCACCCATCGGCCCTCCATCACGGCATTTGTTAAGACACCTGGGCGCCAGCTGAAAGAACCTGGTGTCTTGGCATTGGTGTACATACCAATTAGTAATTTTGCGTCCGTTTGCTCGTTTAAATGCAAAGTGACCATTGATGAGAACTTTCCGAGTTCTCGTGCCACACTCCTGATCAGAGAAGTCTTGCCCGCGCCAGAAGAGCCGGTGATTAATAAAGGTCTTGAGTCGTTGAGCCCGTCTGCGAAAGCATGCAAATTCTGGGCAACAGTTTTTGTCATAACTAGCGTAGAAGCAGGGGTTGTCATCTCATCCAGTCGAGGTACCAATACTCCGCCAATGCACGCCGTCGCCCTCGAAAGATCTGCGAATGTAGCGTGCCTTTGTCCTACATGAGCCATCTCCACTTTCTTGTTCGCGACCCGAGCAGCCCGAGTATTTTGAAGCTTTCGCGCAGTGTCCTTGAGTCTCTTGTCCTCCCACAAGCTGAAGAATGTGTAGTCGATCATCTTGTCTTCCCATGGACCGGTTATCTCATCTTCTCCGATGTACGACTTGACCATGGACCCCAGAGCGGCATCTGAAGCATGAAGATATAGACAGAGGATCCTTATGGCAAGGTATCTGATATGTAGGTTGTCATGCCTCAACAACACCTGAAGTTGCACAGGCGTGACTATCTCCGCAAATTCCTCGTTGTCAAACATCAAAAGGCGGCAGAGCACAAGGAGGAGTGTATGTAACTGCCCCTCGGGTATCTCTTGAAGAGCACTCCCCCTCCGCGATGACAGAGCCTTCAGCGTTCCTTGTCTTCTTTGGCTCAAGAGCGCTTTGGCGTATATGGATGTATGGGGCGCCGACGGGAGTATTCGTGCCAGCGCTGCCAGTGCAGATAGGCAGTCCTCGTCTGAGGTTGCTAGCCATCTGCTACATATCTCAACAAAAGCAGGCTCGTGAGTGACAAAGATTGTGGTCGTGTGCGCAGGATCGAGGGCAAGGGCGGAGAGAGTTTCGAGGTATCGTACGTTGCTGCCTTCTCGCAGGATAGCCAGTATTTCTTCGGGTAGTTTAAGAACAGTGGGCTGTTCTGATAGCAGCTGCTTAGATTCCCAAGACAGATCCATCTCAGCATACCACCATGCGATTAGTAGACAAGCTATGGCGACCCCCAAAAAATATTTGGATATTCAGCAGACCGAGGAATAGCCGGCGCAATTTCTGCGCAGATTTACTCCGCTTAGCCCACCATCATTAATATTTGGTACATTTTCAGATTTACACCTCAGTACTCTGTACAATTCCCTCTACTCGGGCGAGCGCTTGCACCTACACTATGATTCTCAAGAATCTGGCGTTTCACAGTCACGTCAACGCACATTATTCTTTCGTAGTATGGACGAGACCTACATAATCAAATCATCGATACAAAATTAGTAAAATGCATATGGTCTAGGGAGTAAGATGCAGTATTTAGAGCGTGTACTTTAAAGTGTTTACTCACTTCTAGTTCACTCTGCTTTACAAGACGATAGGAGCAGGTATTTAGTATTGCCGCAGAATTAGCGCGCTCTTGACGCCGCAACCGCAGACGCTTACATGGCGTGTTGACATCGACGATCAAGCGGTCCAGCATGTTTGGAAGTCTCTTAGCAGGATGACCGGTCCATCACCGGGTTTACATGATGCCGGAAGCTCGTCATCTTCTAGTCAGACCCCTGTAGGTCACGCCACGGCAGAAGACTTTGAAGATTATGAGCAAGCCGATCTGAGCCTCGACAATGCGCTGCTAGCTGATGACCCTCTGGACGGCGACAATGGGAAAGCTTCGTACATTTCACACATGACTTCTCTTGATTGCGGATCTTAACGGTCTTGTAGTACAACCTTTAAACGCAAACCAAAGCTCACTACCAGCTTCGCTTTTCCAAGGCTCTTCTCGCAGCCTTCGAATCAATCGTCACGGAGCGCCAGCCCGCACACTCTACCGGCTGCACCTCTACCGACCGCCAGAAGTCGTCGACTGCGAGAGCTTTCTTCGAACAATGACTCGGACGTCTCTCTAACCGCTGGTAGCGGCCATGCTGGGGATGGATTCACGTTCAGCGACAGTAAGGATGGTTCAGCCTTGGACTGGTATACGGAGGGTCCTGGACGTCGCGTAGGTTACGATGATATGACAGCTATCGATTGGATCTTTGAATACACAAAAGAGCGCCAACGACTACGGTACCTCTATTCCAGTGCAACGGGACTCTTTGGCTACGTACAGCAGATGCTCGATGCCAGCCAGATATGGATAATCTTGATCGCAACTGGGGTCGCAGCAGGGGTACTCGCTGCTGGAATCGACGTTGCTAGTGATTGGCTTGCCGATCTCAAAACCGGTTACTGTCGCACGGGTGAGGGAGGAGGCCGCTTCTATCTGAATAGAGGCTTCTGCTGTTGGGGGCATGAATCTCTGGCTCAGTGCCAGGGCTGGACACCATGGAGTGCTGCTCTCCATGTGCGATCAGCTGCGGGAGGTTTCACCGTCGAGTATATCTTCTACATCCTCTACTCCATACTCTTTGCGTTTTGTGCCAGCGTCCTGGTGCATAATTTTGCATCATATGCGAAGCATAGCGGAATACCTGAGATCAAGACCGTACTTGGTGGGTTTGTCATTCGCCGCTTCATGGGAGGCTGGACCTTGCTCGTCAAATCTCTTGGACTGTGTCTTGCAGTTGCATCTGGTTTA
The DNA here is from genome assembly GCA_018257885.1 of Parmelia sp. 050094. Lineage (NCBI taxonomy): Eukaryota > Fungi > Ascomycota > Lecanoromycetes > Lecanorales > Parmeliaceae > Parmelia > Parmelia sp. 050094. The sequence continues at coordinate 24,207 of JAEUBB010000129.1, read as the reverse complement.
TGGCTTGGAAAAGAAGGGCCTTTGGTCCATGTAGCGTGCTGTTGTGCAAATCTCCTAATGAAGTTATCACCAAGCTTAAACGATAACGAAGCACGAAAGCGGGAGGTCCTCTCTGCTGCTGCTGCGGCCGGAATTTCAGTAGCTTTCGGATCTCCCATCGGAGGCGTCTTATTCAGCCTGGAGCAGCTGTCCTACTACTTCCCCGACAAAACTATGTGGCAGAGCTTTGTTTGCGCCATGGTGGCAGCGGTGACGTTGCAAGCATTCAATCCATTCCGAACTGGAAAGCTCGTTCTCTATCAGGTTACTTACAGTAGCGGATGGCATGGTTTTGAGATGGTTCCATTCGCCATCCTTGGTATCATTGGAGGCTTGTATGGCGGAATTTTCATCAAGCTCAACATGAAGATTGCAAGGTTTAGGAAGACATCTCGATGGGCAGGTACACCTGTCCTCGAAGTTCTAGCCGTCGCGCTTCTGACTGCAGTGGTCAATTTTCCAAACAAATTTATGAGAGCCCAGTCATCGGAGCTGGTATATACCCTATTCGCGGAGTGCGCAAATTTGACCGATGATCAGCTGGGTATTTGCAAGACTGGAGCTGCAAACGCTGGCGTCATTGTGCTGTTAATTGAAGCATCGGCCGTCGGTTTCCTGCTAGCATCAATTACATTTGGCTTACAAATCCCCGCGGGCATCATCCTACCTTCAATGGCTATCGGAGCTCTCTATGGTCGAGCAGTAGGAATTATAGTCCAAGTTTGGCAAGGCAACCATTCGAACGCACTGATGTTTGCAACTTGCGAGCCTGACATACCTTGCATCACCCCAGGGACTTATGCGATCATTGGCGCAGCTGCGGCTCTTGCTGGAGTGACGAGGATGACAGTTTCAATTGTAGTTATAATGTTTGAGCTCACAGGTGCCTTGACTTATGTCTTGCCTATTATGATCGCAGTCATGATAAGCAAGTGGGTAGGTGATGCATTTGGCAGACGAGGAATCTACGAAACCTGGATTCACTTCAACGAGTATCCTTTCCTGGACAACAGAGACGAATCAACAGTCCCAGATGTCCCTGTCTCACAGATCATGACCCAGATGCAAGACCTGTCCGTTCTTACCGCTACGGGCCATACGATCCAGTCTATCCACGACCTGCTTGTCGCTCAACCGTATCGAGGATTTCCAGTTGTTAATGAAACTAAAGCCAACATCCTGCTAGGCTATATATCTCGCACCGAGCTCATCTATGCGATCAGACTCGCCGCCGCAGAGCCTCGAAAACTACCCCCGTCAACCAAGATCTTCTTCTCTCACCAGCCTAGTGCAGATACCCAGACCACATTAGACCTGCGACCCTGGATGGATCAGACGCCTATTACACTTAACGGCAAGAGCAGTCTGCAGTTGACGCTCAGCATGTTCTCGAAGCTTGGCCTACGCTACGTCTTGTTTTGCGACAGAGGTGCCCTTCAAGGTCTCCTCACCAAGAAAGACGTCTGGTATGTGCTGGACAGTGCTGAAGAAGGATCAAACAAGATGGGCGGTGGTGCGCTTAGGGAGGAGCAAGGCGGGGAATCAAGAGGCTTGCTGAATAGGAACGACAGCGATGGAGACATGCCAGAGGACGAACCGTAATTTGGTACAGCGTCCATCCAGATCTTAGGTAGTATTGGGCTCGAAAATGGGGCCACTCAGGACAAGTGGCTCGCGTCACCCAGGGTATCCGGTCCCAATCGTGCACGGGATGCCACCTTCATCCTACTGGCTTCCGGCTACAGATACTGTCGGACAGTAGGCGAGATCACTGAATCGTACTGGAACATAAGACTGTGTTGCAATCATTCAAACACAATCAACTTGCAGTACCGTTCTCCTTCAGCGATCGGTCAATGACAAGAGCCTGAGCCTTTGAGCACCCTCCTATCAGAACTCGAGACGTGGGATAAGCCTAGAAGGAAAAGGGGGCTAGGGAGTTGGGGACAGCAACCTTGATTATTTGAGCATGCTGCGACAATAGCCCATGAAATGTGGAAATTCAAAAGGATGTATGAATTGTGGGCTGGGAAAGAAATAGACATGATACCCAAGGATATGCTATTGGTTCATAAGCCTCACGTGGAGATAAATTTGCAGATCTACTAGATTTCTTACCACTTGCCCTTATGAAATTTGTCAACCGTTGCTCTTGTACAACAACAAATGCCAGCTCGGCGGTCTCGCCGTAGCAGTTCCTACCAAGATATCCATTCCTAACAAGCCCAAACGCCCGTACCGCCTGGGTATCCCTTACTCCACCTCCCCAGCGACCATCCTCTCCACCGCATCCTCCTCCGCAACCCCCCAATCGTCCTCCCCAATCTCACTCGCCTCATCCCACAGCCTCTCAAACTCCCCATCCCCATCCTCTCCCACCGCCCAAATACTCTCCCTCAACCGCTTATGTCTCTCCCTGTCCTCCTCTATCCTCTGCTCTATCTGTCTCTTATCCAGCCGCTTGGCCGGATGCGGAGCCATGACGTCTGGCGGTGGGTGTTGAGAGTTGGGCGAGATGGGGCTGAGGGCGGAGTGGGTGTCTTTGGTCAGGTCGTCGCGTTCGGCAAGGCCGGCTTCGATTTCGAGGACGGTGTCGGCGAGGAGGACGGACTTTTGTTGCAGGCCTGCTAGTACCTGTTGGCCGGAGGGTTACAGACCGCTTTGCGACTTGAGCATTGGGGAACATAGAACTCACTCGCCGCACGACTTTCACATTTGCAGCCCCAGATCCGTCACTGGGTGCAACGGCATCCACGACACGTAGTATGTCCCTTTGCATCATGCGCACGAAGTCGAGGTGGTTCTCGCGCTGAGCCATGTCGCAGAGGTGCTCGATAAAGTACATTATGTTTGCGCGGTTGTTCATGGAATTCTGACAAACCGCTTGTTAGTTCTTTCGATTTAAGAAATTGCAGAGTGGAGATCTTGACCTACATACTCGTTCTAACTGCTCCAAGATGCATGAGTGCAGGTCTTCGTCCATGTCCCTGTACTTGAGGGCATAATGAGCGGCTTTCTGGGAGGAGTTGACGGAGGCGTTGAGGTGTTGGAGCTGAGAGGTGAAGCGCATGCGGACTTCGAAAGGATCAGCCATGGTATGTGGGAAGACTAGCGCCTTTCAGAGTCGTAGAAGCTTGACGACGGCAACGTTTTCGGACCTCAATGCCGGGTTGGGGAAGTGAAATAGAACTCGGCAGACTTGCCTCAGCTGAGTGAAATCTTGGCAACGGCCACGAGACTTTTCTGTGGTCCACCAATCAGTACCTCATTCCGTCGGGCTAGGACCCACAAATCCATGTTTGCGAGAATCTTGCACTCTTTAGCTGCCTTTGTTTTCTCACACAACATCCCCAGTCACTCAACGTCCATCTTCCAGGCTGATCAGCAGTTACAGACCGAGCTAGAGCAAGCCGCTGAGCAAAGTATGGTGTCTACGAGAAGTCAAGACAATACGCCGGCTCATAGCGCTCCCCAAACCTCGAAACCACTCTATCCGCTAGTTTTAGTACACGACCAAAAGAGAAAGATTGGTAATGAAGGAGAGACAATTCCAGCACAGGCCGTGACGAAGAGGAGGCGGAGATCGGCAGAATCGAATAGCGACGGAGCACCCTCTTCAAGCGCTCGCAAGCCAGACAGGTCCCGCGGAAGGCCTTCTAGGAAGACTGCAATTGGCGACGCTGCCCGTACAACGGACTACGATGAGCCTGGTCCGGAGTCTTCTACGCAGGGTAGTCCGACTTCTCCACAGACCTCTGAAATCACTACGGACCGACCTCTCGATGATCATAAAGAGGAAAAGGTTATAGAGGTGGCTGTTAACAAGCCCAACGATACAAATGATCCTAGCAGTGAAGTATTAGACTCACATGACCAAGTGAAGCTAAACGGCGAAAGCACAACAATATCAAGAAGGAGCAGGAAACCGAAGAAGAAATCGGAAGACTTGGAAGGATTTATTCATATGCACAAGAATGGTGCGGATACTAGTTCCAGTGGAAAGAAGCCAGAGACGTCCTTTGACTCAACTGCTAAGGCCACTCACAAACGGTTCGCCAGCGAAGACACTGACATACCAGGGGCGGTTCATTCAAGTGGCATCGAAGAACGAAAACGGGTTCCAGAAGGCCTATCGGAGGATGAAGGCGAAAGTGGGGATGAGGCGCCTGAGATAGTCACGGCCTCAGCTGGCTTTGACAAGGCGCACACTTTAGCACAGGAATCGGCTGAGGTTGCTGCAAGGTACGTCTTTCAAGATTGCGTTACTCAAATTGTAGACCTGAGATTGCTGATTTGGAGTAGGCAAAAGGCAGAAAAGAAAACTAGACGCAGAGAACATGATCAGCGGCTAAGGCTGCAAGCAAAGTCAGCAAAAGATTCTCGACCAAATGACAAGCCCTCAGCTAAGAGCCGGAAGACAAAAGCGGTCTCGACTGAAGTTACTGAGGAAGCCAATGGTCAGATGCCTCTCGAAGGGCTCGAGTCTTCAGGCGAATCCCCAAAAGCCAGCGGAGACGAGGACCGGAAACCGTCCGCAAGAACAAGAATCTCCGGGAAGAATCCACTACCACTACTGCTTCCGGAGGAAATCCTCGCGGCGCGACCAGTCGCTCAAGCTCCAACACCTCCATCCTCGAATAGCAAAGCACCCAGCGGCCAAAAGCGTAAATTCCTTGATGTCGAATCAAAGCCGCCCAAAGATATCAAGCGCGACAATGTCACAATTCATGTTCTGCAAGACAATCGGTCCCACCTCCCACCTAAATGCTCTCAGGCCAGCAAAGCTCTCAGAGAGTCTTGGCTCATTGGTCGACCAGGTTTCAAGGGCGCGATCGGAGTCCCGCGCCGGAAGCCTAGTAGTAAATTTGTACGGAGAAGTTGATGAAGGTCGTGCTTTAGCTTTATTTAGTGAATGCGTCTACGCAGTTAAGCCTCAGCTGCTCGATTTAGGGCAAGGTGATGGTGTAGGCTTCATTGTGGTGTAAGAATCCTCATCAGTGGTCTTAAGGATCAATGCGGGACGCAAGCTCTTCGATTGCCATATTTGAAGACAAGATACAGCCTCATGGGATCTGGATTTATA